>CAJDSM010089202.1:0-15647 GCA_903981925.1 Ostrea lurida
TAGGACTATAGTTTCTTTGAAATTTTAGACTTGGGAAAAAGATGCTAATTTCAATATCATGTTTTTATAATATCTGTGAGAAGAGGCTAAAGAATATCTAACCCATAGTGTCTTTTTCTATTAATTGCTACATGATTCAGTTCTTCGTGGCCACATAGGCAGTGATCAAACTTTGATAGTCTACCAGTCTTTTCTTGGATTGTGAACTTTATGACGGGGCGCCTTAGCATAAACTAAACGGTTTAAAATGTGAGAATTAATTGAGAGATTAGGATAACCACAAATGATCAAATACCCAAACGAAAAAAAACCCAATCTCCCCTAAAAATCGTGGAACATACCTATAATAGTACAATACGGGTTTTTTGAATAAAAAATCAAAGGCCTATAAACGAACCGGATTATATCGTAGACTTAGGTCAGAGATAAAATTGACTAATGCGTGAGGCGCGCAGACTAATATTCTAAAATGAAGTGAGTTGTCATTAGATGCCATATATATGCTATAACTCGATAATATATACTACCAAATTAATAACATCAACTACTCTTGTCACATCTTGACTGATATATTTGGGGTATCGAGTGACCTGGGAGTTGGGGATGAGTCTATCTAAGGCTAGTGAATAAAGCAAAGGCTATTTGATCTGCGTATCTGGCTTATGTGTAAATGAATTAAAATAGTCGATACTGTTAAGTCATAAATATTTTAATTTAAATACACACCTGAACTGATATACTTGTCGCTGCCTTAAATGCAGTGGCCTACTATCTCAAAATAGACAGATTGACACAGGGTATAATCATTCGGTTATGTGTTGAAATTTGGTGATTTTTGATTGATTTCGTCAAACCTTTTCCTGGACACATGCACTCCCTAAACAAACCGGCTGTCTGGGACAATTTAGGTTTAAATTTTTTGGCATTGGATTTATCCTCACCACTTCAATGAGCAAGATTAAGATTGGAATAGTGTGCTGGGAGAGAGAGGAAGGAGATGTGAAGAGAGAGAGGAGGAGATGAGCAGAGAGAGAGAGTAGATGAGAGATGAGAGTAGAGGGAGAGCCAGAGACAAACAGTAGTCAGTATCAGACAGTATGCGATCAAGGGAATTCGTCATCTATGCGTTCTTAGAGATCGTCCAGAATATAGATCTATCATTGTTAACCACTTGGCAAGGAGGGAGGTTGCTGTTTTTTGTATTTTGTTTAATTAAAAAACATATGCGTTGTACAATCCGTTTTGGAAAAACAATATAAATTAGTTGATTATACATGCCTGGGGATCAATAAATTGACATGGTTTCTTCCCAAGAGTCGAACATTTTGTTTGACGATTTACCCCAACTTTCAATTTAGTAGCTATATTAAAACTTTCGTAAACTGAACATAAAGAGGACTATCCGTCCCTAACTTTGGATCAACAACGGGTCTATTATTTTCTGGATTTCGCGGGAGTCTAAATAATAAAATAGGTTGAGGGTATCAATTTTTAGCAGTTTCGTTTCTATTAGATGGTAAAATGGTAATAAAGTTGGACTCCTTTTCACATTTGTAATGTCATCTAAACTGTTAAATTCTAAAAATAAATAAGGCTGAGACTTTGAAGGGCCTGTAATTTGTTTTGGGGACTTTAAAAGAAAAGATCTCTCCAGATAAAGAGATTGAAGTTTGCGCGTTTGTCTTGCGGGGGATAGTGAATGTTGGCCCATTTAGGGTATTCTCGTAATCATAGATGATCTTCGCTGTGCAGCATCAAAAAATATAGATTGGTCTCTTCGTGAAACGAACATGCCATCGGTCAATAACATGGGAGTTTGGGAGGATGCGGGGGCTTAGGATACGAAGACGGTGTGCTCATGAGCGCGTGTGTAGCTGTGATCCCTACCCAATCACAGTGGAGAATTGTAAAGGTGTCCGTGGGTAGGTCGCCGTGTCACTTACTTACGTGTTTCGGGTTGGGTTTTACTTTTCTCAGACAAATGATTCGATAAGATTCCCGTTCCTGATCTTGCACACACCTTAAGAACGCGGGTATGTTATGGGGGTGGGGCAAGGTAGGTTCATAATGATACTACAAAATGGGCTAGAAGTTGTCGATTGTGCAAGATCAATTGGTATGTGATCCCCCCGCCACCATTTGGGGCTACGACGGTGGATTGGGCCACAATAGCACATTGGGTCAGCAGTTTTATTATGGCTGAACTTGGTACTAACTCGAGGTTGGAAAGATTCTTTAAAAAAGAATGCTATCCATGCCATTTGAACAGAATACCACTCTGGAGGGTTCCAAAAGAACCGATACCTCATTTCATTTACTTTGGATGGATATGTTAGAGGAGCATTGTAGTTCACACGTGATATATCGCCCGTGTCGCCCTTTGCAAGCGATTCGACGGAGTGTGTGGTTTCGAACTCCACACGCAACATGATTCTCACTCTTCTTCTGATTTGTGGTCACTTTAATTGGACTTCTGGGACCTACTATCACATTATTCTTGGGGGCCGGGAATAAAAATTAAGAGTTGTCTTTTAGTTAACATTATTGATTTTATTATATACGGATAAAACAATTTTCTTTTTTTTAAAAAACCATTATTTACTGCCTTGTTCAATGAACTCATTTTCCAGCTAGCGCCTTAAGTCAAACAAGTTTCTTTTGCCTAATGGGTTGTATGATACTTGCGATCACAATCCGCTTTCCCCTGGATATACGTGAACAATTTCGGAAGGGAAACTTTGTACTATCCCAAGATTCCATAAGTGGACCTCTCCCTCCGGGGGGCTCAGGGGATTAATATCGATGAGAGTCACACAATGCCAGCGGATTCATAATTTTGGGTCTAACAAATAACAACTATTTATACTATAAGCAAAATTTATCCTTTTGGGTACAGATTTCTCTTCTCTCAATTCAAGAACCAATGACTGTGCCTTCTTAAGTTGAAATTTTCGAAGATGAAAGCTTCCTGTTACTATCAGTTCGGTATACTATAGGTTCAATTCTTCACCGCCGCTTTTCTGCTCCGGAAAAGTCATAGAGTGATTCAAATAATTCGTTGAGATGTTTTACTAAATTCTCACTAATTGAAAGCCCAGGGAAGGATTGAAGGGGGGGAAGCCGGTTACTCTAACAATTCCTAAGTAACCTAGTAGTCTTCTAATATACTCATAGTACATTAGCTTACATAATCTATCCCAAAACACCACACGATCCTAACTTTTTCAATGTTTTATTTTTATTATTATCAATATTTTTGAAGATTCAGGTCGTTATAATTACAACATGACAATTAAATTTACATTTTATTCACGGATTCATTAATTAATCGGCACTTGTCGTGGGGGAATGCACGGGTAGTTTACAAGTAATAGGTTGCTCAAGAAGCGCATCGCGCGACTTCATGGCGTACGGTTGTACAAGAGGCGACCTGAAATGGGAGCAGCTTCATTCGGGGTATTGACGGCAACCGAAAAAAAAACATCAACGACGGCAACCATGAGTACACAATGTGGCAGTGTTTGGCATATTCGTAAAAAGATAACCATCGCCTCGCGTATGAGTCGGGCCGGGAGCATCAAGGCACTATACAAGTTATGCAGGACAATTGCGACTATAGGTCATTCGGTGACGATGGCTGCGCATACTCAGTGAGACGTAAAAAACCGATAAATAACAATCACTCAATATCATATTATTTTTACGGAGTATATTTCATAACAAATTTGTATTAAACTATTATTACAGTCTCATCATTGCGAAAAATTGTAATAAGATTTTATATCCATGTGCATATTTTGCTATTAAGCAATCACCGGCTGTCGTAATATAATCTTAGATTCCCAAATTTCAAGTGCAGTTTTTTTTCATAATTACAAAAAACTTACCATCCATTGAATATATGTGACATGGCAAATCAGTATTTATCCCTGTGGTTTTCTGTTGGTGGTACTGAAGCATATAGAGAAGAGCCATCAACAGCCCTATTTGACATGAATTTGAAAGGGTATAGATCAGATAAATATAACAAAGAACTGTATGGAATCTTAAGGCAACAGTACGAACGGAATGGGATACTCATGGAGAAATATAATCTAGTTTTTTCGAGACACATCCTATCCGTAATACAATTTTATAGTTCTTAAGTCATATTGCAGAATAAAAATATGGTCACCTAGCTTAGGAAGTATCCGGGAGAACAAGATTTCTGTAGAAAATGCTACATTCTATATACGAACGTGTGGAAATGTTACGGGGTCTTTGCATTTTGTTAAGCCTCAATCTTTACACAGGTCGTCTGTCCTGGTTGTTATCGGTTGGTATTTGTGGAATGAACAAGGCTGGACCTGTATTGGGAAAATATGGGTGAGGAGCCGGGAGGGGGGGGGTGGGTCTTATTTTAACCAAATCTTTAAATTTTCTGAACCCGTGGGATTCCGGTTTAAGAATAAGGTCCTCAGCATCCCCTTGCTGCGTTGTTCGAATAAGAAAGCGACCTGACTGGGGGGGGCGGGGGCGTCCATTTTACGGTTCGAGACCGAAAAATAACCGATGACCGTGTCAACTATCGGGCAGTTGTGGCAATCGATTATTTAAGATCTCCCATCCCTTGCCATTTCAACCAGGCCTGAGCTGCCCGAGCCTATTGAGGCTCAAAATTTGCAGCCCTTCCCGAACCCGGCATATTGGTGACGTCCGCCATATGCTGTGAAATATTCCTCCGGTGGGAACGTAAAACAATAAATAATCAATCTTTGTTTCTTGTTACGCTTATATATTATTAAATATGAGATTCTACAGTCCAGACCCCTGTTTTTCCCCGTAATATCTCACTAAACATTCAGTGTTGACCGCTCCTGTGCTTTCATTAAATCCACTGAGCGTTCTCTTAATATATTGCCTTACTGTACATCTACTGTTCACTCATCGCCGTTGTTCATTAAGGTGACTCCATCAGTTTTCGTAAAGGGACTTTATCTCTTTGATAAGGGCTAGCTGTGCCCTCTCGTGCCGTTTTTAGTACCAATCGCTTGTTGAGGGTTGTACTTTCTGTTTGGGAATTGGTTGGGTCTTTTGTTCTCGGGCATCTGCTGTTGTACGTGGAATGGTCTTTGAGTTGAAGTGGGTAAATAATTAATTGATAGTAAAGTTATGTTTTACCAGCTGGTAGTTGTAGATTGATACCACGAGTGATCCTTGCAATAAGGAACTGGTACCTATTATAATTAAGAGAAGTAGTATGGTATCAATATCTCTGAGATTCTATATGCAAATGGGGACGTATGTTGAAAATCGCTACCTTCGTAGAAATAGCTTGTTAACGGTGGAAAGTCGAACCACATCTAGCATGTCTAGTATATAATTACGATTAATTTATTAATGATGGTTTGTACCCCTCGCTAGTCTCGGGAAGGTGTGTTGTTGTGTTGTAATCTTCTTATACTGTTGGGTGAAAGTTGCTTTCTACATGAGACTCTCGGCAATGCTAATAGCAGCGAGCATGCAAGTCCTGTCGGGACAGACAGTAGGAGATGTCATCCAGTGCCTGTAACGCATAGAAGTATGTGATTCCAACCAGGAGTCTGAGGAAAGCTATTTCATTGCCCGAATTGTCTCAGATTTCTGTCTTCCTTCGAGTGTTTAGTCGTTTTCCTTTCCTTCCCTTTGTTCTGTAATCAAGTATCATCCTGTTAGCTTTGTCATCTCTGCCGTAAGAAGGCATGGCAGAACCCACCAATGGGTACCGTCCAACAAACCTCCTGTGATCATACCCTTATAGGAGTGGTATTCCCAAGTAACTCAGTATTTGCATACAAATTTCGCGGATACTGATAAACTCTGTTTTTCTCCTTTGTTCTAAATAGTCTAACTTATCCGAGCCCCTGGTGCTGAAATAAATTTGCGTGATCTCTTCAACTATCCCGAAGATTTCATACGCATTATTTTAAGGATGTCGGTAACTGTCGCTACCCAAGTTATAATATTGATTTGCTCTTGAGGGATCTTTAGTTTGTAACATGTAGGATCTTTCTCAGAATTGTTACTCTGACATAATGAAGTGCACCATTATGTGATTAATTATGTTGAAATATTTGTGTTATAATAATGTGTGTACCATCGAAAAATGCATTCCTAGAAGCACATTGGGGTTCGGTACAGATCGTTGCTTATTATGTAGTTGCTGAGTCAAGCATTAATATACATCATTGCGAAGAGAATCAAATCAAGGATCCGTATTATCAAAATTGTGAAGTGTACACTTTAGAAGAAAACAACGTTGCAATCATATCATCACACCCACGTGAAAATAACCATTCTATTATGAAATTCTTTTCATCCCAATAAAATGTGAATTTACTTACATTTATTAGGTCATTACGTTTTAACTGGAAATATTCAAATGTGAAATTCGAAAGGAGCAACACAGAAAATGAATTTGTTCGCAATAATGCAAGAGAAACCACTATCTCTGAAACTTATCAATTGCCCCTCCATAGAGTGCGCAAAAATTCGTTATCACAATATATGGAAAAAGATATTGCCAATTGTTCTCACCTTTCAATATCAGAATTACGAAAAATAAGAACAATTCCGCGGTTGCCGAGTCGCTTCCGCGTTAACACGATCAGCGCGTTTACAGGGGTGTACTCCTATGATACTTCGAAAATTAGGGGCGTGCGCCTCCCACGCCCCTCGTAAATCGCTAGTGTATGTCGTGCGTGCTGCAGCTGCGTCTCTCTTCTCACTCTCTTCTCTCTTCCTCGCTCCTCTCTCCGTCTCTTCCTCGCTTCTCCTCTCTTCTCTCTCTCCTTCTCTCCTGCTCTCTCGTCTCCTCCTCCGTCCGTCCTGTCCTTCATCTCTCTTCCTACTCTTGCTCAGCTCATCACTTCATCTCTCTTCTTTTTTTAGGGGGTCAGCCCGAAAACCACTCTCGCGTGCTCCCGCCGGTGCCCCCTATGCCCCCCCCCAGTCCCCAGCCCCCCCCGCCCGCCCAGCACACACACACAGGGAGGGGGGCCAGGAGCGGGGGGGGCGGGGCGCAGGAGGAGAAGGGGGCCGCCCCCGCCCCGCGGCAAGACAGGCGAAAGCCGAGGGAAAGGCAGCGAGCTCACGGGAAAGGGCAGGGCGGTAAGAGGCTGGACCGCAATAACCGGCGCGAACGGGGAAGGAGCGCAGGGGGGGAGGGAGCGGGGGCACAGGAAAAGGGAGCAGGAGGGGAGACGCGGGGGGAAAGAAAAAAGACGGAAGGACGGGGTGCGGGAGTGGGAGAAGGGAGAGGGGAGGCGGAGGCGGAGCAAGAAACAGCGGGGCCGAAAGTCGGGGGGGGCGGGAAAAGAAGGACAAGGAAGGTCCGGAAAAGAAACGCCAAAGCCGAGGAAGAGCTCGGGGTGGGAAACGGCAAGGGAGAACGAGAACAAGTGATGGATAGAAATAATGAAGAGGGCGGGGAACAGTGAATAAGAGATGGGGCCGCCATAGGCCGAACCCAAGAAAGGGTAAGGGAGGAAGATAAAGAAGAGTGGCGTTCAAATCAAGAGATACGATGGCCACAATAAGAGGATCAAGTTTGACATAATGAATAATAAAGGGAAATCTTTAAATATCATTCTTCTCAAAGAAACTACTCAGGGCGTCTCAGAATAGCTGAAATATATATGAAAGTTTGCTTGATATAGTGGAAGATTCAAGTTGTTAGTTCAAAATCATGACCCCCAGGGGTAAATGTGGGACCATACATAAGGGATCAAAATATAACCGTATAGTAGAATATTTAGGGAGATGCAAATTCAGGCATATCTTTCTTTCATAAATAAATGGTATTTTTTATTTTAGGCGGTAAATATTTTAGCATTTATAATTGTTACTTAAAAGCTCTAACCAATGATTTGGAATGAAATTGTTAGACAATATTTAATTTTATGCGATGCTCAAAACTCTTCCTGCTAATAGCCAAAATTAAATCTCACTAAAATTCCTGCTTATACGGCTATACGGGAAATCTTAAAAAATCTTTCAGTTTGAACCAGAGAGGTGGATATTTACTGGAAAGATCCTGATATGGAGTAGATTTTTTCATGCTCCCTCAACTCTTGGGGGTTGGGTAGGGCCACATAGGGGATTAAAGTTTGCATAGCTATATGTTAAGGAATTTCTTTTTAAAAACTTATATTTTCTTATTCTTTGTGTTGAGACTGTTTTGTTCATTGACACAATATGTGGAAGGGTCCTTTGGGTCATGGCTGAAGCCGCCCTTTTAAAAAGATGGTTTGATATTTTGTAAACTATTTGAGATCCACCCTGGACAAGCCATTATATGTTTCTTTTCCCTGTTGTTGAGCCAGTTCATTGACACATAAATTGGTCATTAATGGGTTATGGAAGATGAACAGCAGGTTAAATTTAGTCCACATGGCAAATTCTAATCCCCAAACACTGCTCCTTCTCAGTGAAGCAGTGCTCAGGTGAGCGATGTGGCCCATGGGCCTCTTGTTGTTTGAGCCCTGGACCTCATACATGTTTGAGAAGGATGCCAGTAATTAATTCATTCAAATCAATTTTTAGCTCATCCGAGACGAAGTCGGGGGGAGCTTATGTAAACCGTCGGCGTCGGCTGTCGGCGTTCGGCGTCCCATCTTGGTTAAGTTTTTGGAGGCAAGGTGTGCATTGATGCTATATCTGCTTAATTACTGTCCAAAGACTGTATGGATGATGCCTTCTGGGGGTAATGAGGAATAATAGACTTTAAATACTGAATCTGGCCTAGCTTCGGATGCCTGGTGAAGATAAGGTTGTTAGTGCTGGGTTTTATTAAGTTTTTGGGAAGTGTGCATTTATGCTTGATATCTAACTTATTACTGATTCCGATCTTCCCCAAACTTGCATGGATGATGCTTTGGGGGTATGAAAGGAAATATATAGGACTTAAATGCTGAATTCTGAGCTATAAGGCTTCGGATACTGGAGGAAAGACTAAGGATGTTAGTGCTGGTTAAAGTTTTTGGAGCAAGTGTCTATTTGTGGGTGTATGATCTAAATTATGACGGGTTTCTAATTGTCACTAACTTGCCAATGAAGGTGTTATCGGGTGATTGCTGAAGGACTACCAGACACTTGGTTTTGCTGATTCTCCAGAACTGTAGGTTTCGGATGCTGTAAGAGTGTGCTATTAGAGATGGTTAAAGTTTTCTGGAGCAAGTTTGCTATAATCGGTCATTAATCGAAATAATTACCTTGTCCATCTTCACCAAAACTCCTCATGGATGGTCTGTTGTTGATACTGACTTAGATGATGCTGACATTGAGCTGTGGACTTCGGATGCTGGAGCTTGTGATGGTTGTTTAGAAAGCAATATTTGGTAGTTATATGCTTGTTTCGTTTAATTATATCCTGAATAATTAATTGTCCAATCTTCACCAACTGCTAATGGATGGTCTGTCGGGTGATACCTGACGTTTAAATGATGCCCTCGAATCTGAGCTTAGGTTTCGGATGCTGGAGATGTTTGATTTCTTTAAATACCATATTTGAGATATCATTTGTTTCTGTTTAAGTCAATATCTAAAATTATTACTTGTCCAATCTTCTACCAATTTCTCATGGATGGTCTGTTGGGTGATACCGACTTAGAAAATGCGTGAATGCTGAGTTGTAAAGGTTTCGGATGCTGGAGATGTGATGTTATTTATAATAGGCATATTTGAAGTATTGCCTTGTTCAGCTTTATCTTATCTAAAAATTACTTGTCCAATTTCACCCAAACCTCTCATGGATGGTTTTCGGATGTAAACCGACTTAGAAGATGCCTGTCTGAGCTGTAGGTTTCGGATGCTGGAGATGTGATGTAGTTTATAATAGGCATTTGAGTATTGTTTGTTCAATTTAATCTTTTAAAAAATATTATTTGTCCAATCTTCACCAAACTCCTCATGGATGGTTTATTCAGGTGTACGTGACTTAGAAGATGCTTAGGAATCTGAGCTGTAGGTTTCTGGATGCTGGCGATGTTGTTTTAAATAGGTAATATTGTTCAGTTTTTAACCATATCTAAATATGACTTGTCCTCAATCGTTCAACCAAACTCTCATGGATACGTCCTGTCGGGTGATACCAGCACTTAAGATGATGCTGAAGTCTGATGCTGTAGCGTTTTTCGGGATTGCTGGAGATGTGATGGTTGTTTAAATAGGCATCATTTGAGTATGTTTTGTTCAGTTTAATCTTAATCTAAAATATTTTTGTCAATCTTCACCAAACTCTAATGGAATGGTTTAATTCGGGTGATATAGATTAGAAGAATGCTGAATCTGAGCTGTAGGTTTCGGATGCTGGAGATTGTTGTTTAAATTAGGTACTATTGTTTCAGTCCTAACCAGTAATCTAAATAATGACTTGTACAATCTTTCACCAAACTCTCATGGGATATGTCCTGTCTGGTGATACCTGACTTAGATATGCCTGAATCTTGAGCTGTGGTTTTCGGATGCTGGGATGTGATGTGTTGTTTTAATAGGCATTTTGAAGTTATTGCTGTATTCAGTTTTATCTCTAAATAATTCTTTATCCAATCTTCACAACCTCCATGATGGTTTATTGGTGATACCGACTTAGAAATAATGCTGAACTTGAGATGTAGATTTCGGAATGCTGGAGATGTGAATGTTTTTTAAATTTTTTAGGCATATTTGACTTATTGCTTGTTCATATTTTCATCAACACTTGATTCAAGAGATGCGTCTTGGTGATCTAATGTATCTTGAGTAGTTTTAGAGTGCTGGTACATGTAAACTATTTTTTTGATATTATACGATATTGGGTATGATAGCAATATTTATCAATATGGTATGATGCGAAAATAATTTATTAATTTTACGAATTAAAATGGGTTTTTTTTTGGGAAAAATAAAAAATTTATTGAAATTTGGTATGAATATGATATTATTGATATGGGTATTTACGATTGGGGTTTGATATATACAATATTTATATGATAATGGTAGATACGATACTATAACGATATGGTATGATACAATATGGTAATGATAGAATATGGTATGATATTAATATATTATGGTGATACAATGTTCATATGATATGGGTATGATATTATACGATATGGTATTATATCGATATGGTTTGATATGTTGCTATTATACAATTGCGTATGATACAATATGGTGATGAAATTGATATTCATGATACAATTATCGAGGTATGATACGATAATGGTTATGGTATGATATAGATATTATATGATATGGTATGGATACAATATTATTACTGTTATGGTATGACACAATATATACCGGAATGATATGATGTTCTATATGATATTGTAATGATCATTTATATGAATATTATTATGATATGGGTAATGATATTTTAAATGATTTTGTATTGATGTATGTGTTTACGATATGGTATAATTGATATTATCGATATGGTATTGATAAATATAATACAATATGGTATGATGCGATACTATACTATACGATATGGTATGTATGATTTGGTATGATATGAAATAAGGTATGATACGTTATTTATTGATATGGTGGTTATATGATATGGTGTGATACAATATTATATGAGTATGGTATGATTAATATGGTATTTGATTACAATATTTTATACTCATATGGATGATTAGATATGGTATTTATACAATTGATGACTGGTATGAATATGATAATTATATGAATGTTTATTATCCGACAATGGTGTGATACGATATTTATAATGAATATGATACATATGGTATGATACGATATGGTATGATACATATGGTAATGATACATATTATACAATATGTATGATAACGAATATGGTAAAAAATTTATACAATTATGATATTCTATGATACATATTATATGATATGGTTAGGATATTATAATCGATATGGTATGATGGCCAATATTATTGAATCATATGGTATGATATGGTTATGGTATGATACGAATATGGTATGATACAATATTAATACGATATTGTATGAATAATATTATATGATATGATCCCGATATGTATACGATATGGTTTGATAATCATACATTATATAACGATATGGTATGATACAGTATGGTATGATACATAATCGGTATGATACAATATTGGTTTGATATGGTAATGCTACATATTATCATAACGATATGGTGATAATACGATATGGTATAATATATTATACGATATTAAATATTATACTAATATTATATTACCATAATATCATATTATATAAATTCAAATGATATCATATAATATTATTTTATATAATAATATTATATCATTATATTTCTTTATTATAATAGATAATGCATAATATATGTATTCATAATATATAATATAGATGTTATATTATGTACATTATGATAATTTTTTTTGGTATTGTGGTAATATGATAAAGTGTAATGGATGAAAAATCCTGTGGGGTTAAAATAAGCATAAATTATCAATATGGTGACCCATATAAGGTGTTGCACCGTCGAGGTGAGCCTTTGTATCTTTGTAATCTTTGATTACCTATGTTTCAAAATTCATAGGCCATGAATATTCTTTTAAGATGGACTTGACTATTACATGTACAGTGCAGCTGTGGTATGTGTGTAAACAGTGAACATTCAGTGTCGCTACAATCCCTTCATGATGTTGAATTGTCATATGTAAGCCTTTCAATATACCCATACATCCATTTTCTAAATCCTCCTGTTGATGTTTAATGATATTGTGCATCTTTTGTGTACAGTATTCAATAAAGGAGATGAAGTCCCACTTCTTGCATATCGGAGGACATATTAATTTATATGCCTAATTAGCTCTCCCCTAGCTTCATTGAGTTCCAAGAGTACCTACCTTAACCATTCTCAAGTGTGATCTATTCTCCAGACAATATAGAAGTCTTGTTTTCCACAATGTTTCTTGTTTTCCACAATGTTAGTTTGTCTGTTAACAGTCTGCCGCTTGTTATTGCAAGGCTTTCTGTTTTGTTACCATGCGACAATTTGGAAAGGAGGTGAAAGATGGGTATATATAGCAATCATCTTGGAAAACTCCCAGAGTAACACTCGATCAGCTAAAACTTCCATCGAGCAAATGACATCAATGTTTTAGGTTAGCATTAATGTCAAAAGAAAGGGGAGAGAAGGGGAGAGAAGGGGGTACGTAACAAGTTATAGCTGAGGAAATTAAGATATTGGGAGACCTGAGTTACACTGCTCAATGTGTACTAAAAAGTTCTGCAACTAGAAAGTGTGTGTCAATATATGTGGAGATTGTGAGGAGGGCTTGATGACTGTCTGATGCTGAGGAATGCAAGGCTAGTGGTGAGGTGCAGGGGGCTATAACAAACCCAGTCAACAGAGAAGAACATTGCAGGGCTCAATCATAAGATCAAACTAACTCCCATTATTAATCTAGTCAAAACTTTTTAAGCAAATCACATTGGATTAGCATATGGTAAGATGTGAATTTTGGCTCAAAATTTGGAGTTGTTTGCAGAAATAGATTAGGTTTGATGCTTTATGGTCAAATACGTGGAATACTTCTATGAAAAATTAATTGTCCAAATAGAAAATACAAAAATATGAATTGTAGCTTTTACTTATAGGTCATTAAACTATACATTCAACTCTTGAAACCATAATATTTTCATTTCCAATGTTTGAACCCTTTGACATTATCTATTGAAATGATAGCCATTTCCCCATGGGTGAGAACAATGTGTGTAACTATGAATCTTGATAGATTTGATATGACTATTTCAACAGCTTGATATATTCTAACAGAAATGAAAGTCAAATGTAATTATTAAAAAAATACATTTTTGAAAATGTATTATGGATATAATAATGAGATGGTGTTCAAGAATAGATCAAGAGAGTACTCGAGAGAGCTAGCATTGCCACTGAGGGACGAAGGTGGGATGTTTTCAACACCATCTCATTATTTATCTTACAGAAAAAATTCCCCTTAAGGCCCATGCAGTCCCACTGGCTTTTAGGGAGATTTGAATTGCATACAGAATTGGTTTGTATTCAATAAACATCCGCAATATTTGTGAATCATGCTTGTATGAGTCGGCCGACATCTGCAACTATCCGCACATGCATGTTTTTCCGTTGCAAGGATTTTTGAGCTGCATAAAATTTTGGTTGTGGATGACATCCACCATACATACTTAATACATAACCAATACATACTCAAACTATGCGCGGTATATCCGCTTTTATCTGCTGATATCCACAATTGACGGGGTATTGCAGCTTGGCAGCGGATTGGGACAGTCTGGAACATTTGGAACTGTGTGCCTATCACATCCACATCATGAACTATAATAATTTATGGAAAACGCAAACAGTTTGGCCACAGACAATGCATTTATATTACGTTTGCTTTGCATCTGATTTGCAAGTGCATTATTGAACAACACTTCACGAAAACCCAAAGTACTATATAAATGTGGCAAAAATCATCGTATTTGCTAGTCATTGCCAGTGCAGCTGTAGAGAAGTACAGATAGATCCCCAAAGACGTCCAACAACATAACAATAAACTTTTCCAAGTCCAACAGTTGCTCCAGAGACGGAGATGAAGGCGAAGAAGAAATCAGAGACCATGGATTGGTAGAAGACTGGACCTGGGCATTTAAAGCTGATGGTGGAGCTGTGTAAGGAAGATCCATGTGCCTCTCCCAACTCCCAGATTGACTAAGGAACAAACCAACTTCAGACCTAACCAGGAGCCTGATCTCAAGGAGCCTGATCTCAAGCAGTAACCCTGCACCACCTGGCCTCTGGTACAAAATACAGGGGGGGGGGGGGGGTGCCACACAACACCATCAGCGAAATTGTCAGAGAAGTATGTGAGGCTATAGTGGAGGTGGACCTTGATGAGCAGATGACTTGCTCCACCACTGAAGAAGAATGGTGGCAAATTGCTGATGACTGGATGCAGAGGTGGAACTTCCCTCACCCATTGATGACATGCAAAGCTCCCCCAACACAGGGTTGGGATATTACAATTACAAGGGTTTCTCCAGTAACATATTGTTTGGCATGGCCAGTTCCAACTACAAGAAATGGCACTGCTTCAGATGCCCTAATTCACAACCATAGTGAGCTGAAGAAAGGTCTAGAAAATGACACCATGGGTTGGCCACATCCGGACCCCCAATGACACACAAGATGTTCCTTACTTCATTGTGGGTAATGACACATTTTCCCTAAGAACATACCTGATGAAGTCATACAGTGTGAGGAACCTGGACAGAGAAGAGTGCATCTACATGCAGTTACAGATTGTCAAGGGCAAGAAGAGTGGTAGAGAATGCCTTTGGTATCATGGTCAATAGATTCCAGGTACTTTAAGAGTCAGGCTCATACAAGTGAAGGCTTGTATCGGTATTCTGTTGATCCGTACCCGCTACCAAGTCCTGCAGAACAGACTTGCAAAATGGACATGCTTCATGAAGTGTTTACATGTCAGAAATGAAATTTATTTCTTAATTGCAACTAAAATTAAAGTAATTATTGGTGTGGTGATAGCATGATATTTATACCCCACGCAACGAGTTGCGGGGGGTATAATATTTTTGACCCGTACGTCAGTCAGTCCGTCCATCAGTCTGTCAGTCCTGTTTTTTTGTCAGTGCAACTCC
>CAJDSM010089240.1:0-13397 GCA_903981925.1 Ostrea lurida
AAAAGTTTTATAACCTCCAGGCCAGGGCTATTTCTCGAGACGTTAACTGGAATCTTGTTAACTGCTTCATGATATGCATTAACGGTTTTATTATGTCGAAACAAATTTAAGATAAAGATTTTCGAAGAAAACAGTTGATTTTTCAGTTGCCTGTCGCTCGATGTTCAATAAATCAATGTTCTTTCTCGGGGGCAGTATAATTTTTTTAAATAGACAACGATGCCTAAACAAGTTTCCTTGCGTTTACACTATCACTAGAATCAAGTTAGATTTTCCATTCAGTTTTCTTTAATGATCATCTAACGTTGCAGTTGGAAGGATGTGCCAATGTTTACTAACGACATTAAAGTTTACAAAGCATTGTGACATAACAATAACGTAAAACGTGACGTTATTTATGACACGTTGGTTGAAAAACTTTGACGTGAATTTCGAGTTTTTTTCTACACTAAAAAGAAAAGTCTCGAGGATTACGAGTAATCTGGAATTAGTTCTCAAAGCAAGGGTTAGCTCACGGCAAAGTGGAGGTTAGTACTGCAACGGCAATTTCCCGATAATTAGCCATACATAACCAACTAACTTTATATATTGAAAAATCAGTAAACATATAATTAATGTATATGTATATTTTGTAGCAATAAACAGGACAGAGTGCACACTTCGCGTAGTGATTGTTTTACTCTATAGGACTAGCATGTGAATTACCTTGTGTATTTCCTCTGCTACTTCCAATGAAATTGAAAACTTCGAGTTGAAAGGAATCTGCATGTTTGGCTTTGTATTTGTTGATGACAAGCCTCGGATGAGGCAAGGCTATTGTCGATCCTCTGTATAATGGATCGTGTGCATTAATTACTTTAAAGTCGCCTTTCCGATCCTGTTTGACTAGCCATTCAGCGCTTAGAGCAGTAGGAATAGATTTGATTGTAGCGTTGTAGGTTATTCTTTCATCACGTTCATTGAAGTCTGGGTTATCGAACTCAATTGTAGGTGGACCTAGCAAAATGATGATATAAGTACCCATTACTTGCGATATGTGTATGAAACTGCACATAAGACTGATCCAAGTACTAATAGAAAGCTTTATTCTTAAAGCTTAGCATGCACACGGATCTAAAACAGTTTTTTTTACTTCTTAAATTGTTTTCATCTAAAATTATCACTGAAATAGAAAGGTATGGACGTAATGAACCATTTTACAATATAAAATGGCGAAGTAACAATGTATTAAACGTAATCATAGTCACAAAAACACATACAAAATCGAGCTTAGGGAAACACGGACCTTCGACAAAAGCGAAATGTTCAGTTCAACATATTATGTTCAACCAGACACCACATTATTGTATTATTAATTCCAGTTTAACATATTTGTTCAACAGGACACCACATTTGTATGTATAATTTTTATACTATGTTTGAAAAGTGAACAGACGAGGAACTTATTCGAAAATTCGTGTAAATTAACAAATACTTTTTTATTTTTAGTTTCCAATAGATTAATTTTGTATTGAAATGTCAACTTTATGAGTATGGTTTATAACAGCCTTTTCAGCTTTACCAATAATAACATGTTTGAGTCTGTCGAGTTTTATTTTCTGGAAGCGATTCTGGCCAGCTCAAACACTGAGGCTTTAGCAAAGAGAACATTTCGAACCTCTCTTGCTGTAATAATTTTTTTAACGGATCTGAAATATGAAAAATCATCAACCAATGATTTTAATGGATGTTAAAAATGCTACGAAAAAAGATTTTTACAAAATTGACGAAATGAACATATAAATAAGCCCCCCTAACCAATAATCATGGTATGTAAAAAGCATAGATTATGCGAACAATGCATCAATCTCGTAAGACCCACAGACATATAATACAAAAACAAGAACTGAAAAAACACGGACCGCCTGAACACAGCACCATATCAAACAATTATCAATCTTTGTCATTATTCATATTTCGCACGTGAAATTCTTTTTGATCAACCATTTCTTTTGATAAATCTATTCCCATTGGTACAAACATCCTTTTTACTCTAACATGTGTTTCACAAACAACATTATGTAGTTCTATTAATGTTGTTATAAGGCGCGCCCTTGTATATTAAGGCATTTATGAATATGGTAATGTGATGAGAAATATATCCTTACATAATTCGTTGTGATATTTTGGCGTGGATAGTGTGGTTTGAATTGTTGCAATGTTGGTGTTGGATTTTATCGGTTTCTTGTATATGAAATGTGTGTGATACAAAAACAGTGGATTAAATCTTCGGTAAGTTCCCAAATGGAATGTAGCCACGGAGCTCCGGACAATCAGAGGTAAAGATCCAGGGGCCTAGCGAGGAGTAAGCATCCCCTGTTGGACCGGTCACATCCGCGTGAGCCATAGTCTTGCGTAAGGGTTAAACGGAGCTATCCGTAAGTAAACCAGTGGTGTGAAAACCGGCGCTTACAATGGCTAAGGAACTCACCAGCCAGCATAGACTCATTGGTAGGGCATACTGGTAAACTAATTGTTATACGAGGCCAATATGAATTTAATGTATGCTGCCTTTAAACCGTGACTGCAGCGAATCCCCTCAAAACAACTTCTTTGTAAGTAGGCTGCCTCGATTCAAAACAACTGAATAATGCGCAGATCCGCAATATCGCTACAAACACATAGGAAGCTGATGATAAAAAAGCTGAAAATCGATCCTATTTGTTATAAGTTGAGTAGTTAATTTGCCTTTAATATCAATGTTCAATAATATCCCAAGCACGAAGCAGATATTTGTTAACTATATTTCATATCCCGCAGTAAATTATTTATGTTTGTATCGCATTTTCTTTATAATAGTCTAGTTTCCGGGCTTGTTATCCAATCGAATACATGCGTTTTTCTGTGGAGTATACATAAATGGTGTAAGTTTTTCATGAAAATTATCTGATTCAGCAATTTTCTTTTTGTCTTTTAAATTTTCATTCGAATGATTTGCTACTTTAATATTGAATCTGGAGTTAATAACAGTGATCCATCTTCCCTTGTTTGTCAAAACATTTTGTATTATGAACAAAGTCAAATAACCAATATCTGCAAATAAATATATTGAAGAGTATGGTATAACAGGCCAAAGCAAAATAACAGTAAGTCAATCCTCGTAAGTTCCAAATTAGATACAAAATAGAGTTGGCAAACATCGACCACTGGCCACACCAACAGGTGGGATCAGGTGCCTGGAGGGCACAAGTTTAACGAGACGAACAAGGTTATCCGAAATGCTACCTGTTTTTAGATGTTGGTTCCCTTTCTTTTAAATAACTGAAAACATTGATGTTACTGATGCGACGATTCGTTCCAGTATGTTTGCCTCCCTTTGACCTGAATTCGAAAAAAATACATCATGAAGACATCATATCAAGTACGTGTAGAAAAAGACATTATGTAAAAGGAAATTAAGGACACCATCACTTAAATGTTTCTTTCTTTTTATTTTAACTTTTCATACCAACAAGATATCAAAATCTAAATCCATGATTTACGATTAAACATTGTTCTTCGCCAATTTATACGTAAATGACACAAGCATATTGTATACATAATTGCATCTAAAGAAACATATGCATGTGCATGGGAAAGGAAAAATAAAACAAGATGTGTTTGTAATACATTCCACATTAACTGCAAACTATACCATCTAACTTACTCAACTGAATTTTAAGGCGTCCCATCAGAAATAAGTAAAACAGCATACACGATCTTCAAAGTTTTTGGCCCAATCTTTTCGGCACTACATTGATCACTTTTTATAAAGTTTTTTACTGTTTATGTTTCGGATTTCCAAACATTTCGGTCTTGAGCATCACTGAGAGGGACATAATTTGTCGAAATCGCATCTGGTGCATATAAATTGGTACCGTTATGATTATACACAAAAACAATCAAGAAGTGTTTTTACATTGTACTATTTCAAAGAAAAATATCCGAGATGTGAATCGACGTTCATTTCGATATGTAGCTAGGATTCCTTACATTTTCAACCAAGACTGTTGATTATTATTCACGTGAGTATCGACGTATTTTGTTAATTCTAAGAAATTAACAAAAATGTGTGTATAATGCAAAATTGCCAAACGATGTCGACTAAAATACAGACCGACCTTTTGATATAAGGGGAAAAATATAACTTTACATGCACATGAAAAGTGTTGGTAAAAACTCCGTAAGTATAAAAGAAAATAGTATTGAAATGCATACAACGTGGCATCCTTTTTAAATTTTCGACAGTATGGCAAGAATATTATCATGTATACGGGCAAGAGGTTTCTCTTTGCTCAGAAGATTTTCCCATCACTTTTTCCTGCCTTTATCATTTCTACGTTAAATAGTATATTAAATTCCCACATTTGCCATCGCATTGCGTATCGTAGCAACTTTCACACGTTTCTTTCAGCTGGTGCCGTTACGGAAATTATATAGATTGGATGGTCCCTAAACACGCAGTGAGATCCGGAATAAGAGCAAGACTATAGGGGCGTTTCAAAAGTACACAATGATCGATATGAACTATCAACAACACATATTTCTATCTCATACAATAAAATTGGCGAGTGATTTTGCATTAAAAGGAAAGAATGCATCAAACTTACGAGAAGAAACGTGTTCATGTATACATAATGCACTTGATACCGCTAGTAATCACGATAAAATTTATGACATTTTCATCCGCGCTGCAACTGTCAGAACCTGTTACGTCATGACGTCACTTTTTAATCTATGACTCATATGATGCAAAGTCACAGGAGTACATTCTATCATTCAACACTGTTGGATAGTTCATGGAAAGCCTTACTACAGCTGAGTAACTGACACCAACGGCTCGCATTTCGGCGTAATCCATCGTCAACGTCACCATGTTTATAAAGCAATGTCCATCATTACCTGCGTATGCAAGTTTGTACAGAGGCAAAGCTATTTACACAACCAACTTGTCTGTTGCAGGGATTTTCACTTTCTAAACGTGCAGCCATTTCGTAAATTCTATCGGTCGTATATACACGAATTGGGCTTTGGCCAATATGACCTATCATTGAGTCAAATGCTGCATCTGATTTGTTTGATAGCATTGTTAAGCAGCTGTTTTCACACACTTGATTTGACTACGGATGTGTTTTTTTCTCATCTTGTTTACCTGATCAAGACTATGGGCTCACTTGCGGGCTGAACTGCGTACCAAGGGGTGCTTACTCTCCTAGGCACCTGAATACCACCCTCTGGTGTTGTCAGTGCGTCTCGTATATTGCCCAACTCTTGTTTTTTGTATTATACTTTAACGACTTACGATGATTGTCACTGTTCGTTTTTCTTTGACTTTACATTGCAGTCCAACAGCGGCAGATACTAATAGTAATTTGCTAACGACATCATTTTGATTTGTTATATTCTATTAAGGTTTTATAATTGCTTACCTTTGTTTTGACTTTGCATCCAGCAACTGTCCTCGTCTATGTCTGAAGAAACAATGAATATTTTCTTGATTCATGCCTTGCCAATGCAAAGATTTCCGTTATACCCTTTGATTTAGAATCTTAAAACATTGAAGGTTTTGTTCTCCAATTTATAAAACAATGAAGATATACATGATTAGGGTCTACCAAATATCAGGCGGGAGCCTATTAGTATCAGCTTTTCTGTCGTCTGTCCGTCAGAAGAAGTTTTTGCGCTATAGCTCAAAAGGACTTGCACCAATTCATATTGAAACGTTAGGACAATGGTAATAATCAATTGAGGTTCAGCCCAGCTTTCGATTTCTGGACATTTTTTGTGATTTTCGTGATAGAATATAATGTAATTTTTGTCATAAATCAGTCACTGAACAGTTTTCGCCGATAACTCAAAAGGCATGGCAACCAATTCATATGCTTACTTTAGGGCAAGCAATATTCCATTGAGATCAGTTCCCTTACGAATTTGGAAAATTTCCGATTTGAAAAATTGCAGAAATAGGAAACTTTTTCATGAAAAAGTGTGTTTTTCAGTATGCGCACCAAATAACCGAAAAACTTCTTCCATTAATCAGATTTGGAACTCTTAGAAAGGTATATGTCTCCATAAGGCAAAGCTCCCTGTCGATGTTGAAAAAAATCTGAATTACATTTTTTCGAGTTATTGATTTTTTTATAAAAAAAAGAGTGAACTCAAAATGTTTGCATGAACCTTGTCAATGCCATTTTGGAGAGTGTTAGATTTCTTATCCCGTTTCAAATGGTTTGAGAGAAATATAGCAGCACCGTTGGATTCCATGCGGCACTGTGTGTGTATGTGTGTGTGTTTGTGTATGGAACTACGTTGGGGCACAAGATAGATGCAAGGCTATTCAATATCAGAGGACCATCAAACTTGCCACATGTGTTTCCTATGGAGAATATGCCTGTACCCTAATATCTATTTTCCGAGGTCAACGCCACTTATTGATTATTGTAAAAATCTTCTGTCACATGATAGGAGCAATGGCAATTAATCAGAGGATCGCCTAACCTTCCTATAAATGTTACTTACACATGGAGAGAAGATAACCCATTGATTCTTTAAGGCCAAATGCTTAAAAGTCAAGTTCAAATTTGAGTACTGGCTTGAAAACATTGTGTAATAAGTATGAAGACACAGCATTCATATTTAGGATCAATCAACCTTCCAAAAATGTTACCCATGGGAGACAAATTATGACTGTACTGATTTATAAGGTCAATGAAAGCAAAGGTAAAATCTCTACTGACTAATCTTGAAAAAAAATTATCATCAGAGTCATTAATCATTCTACAAATATTGTCAAGGTAATAGATCAAAGTCAAATGCATAATGTCTAAATCATTTTTGCAAATTAGATGGAGTATATTTAATGGCGGGGCCCTCTGTGATGTTGTCAACATCACATATTTTTCTAGTTTTATTTATTTTTTCTGTCGCACACACTATTTATTTTAATACAGTGGTACATTAACGATTCATATCAAAATTAAGGATTATCTCTCTCAGGGCCCCAATAAAAAAAGCCCTCCCCTTGCATCCTTCGAAGTTTTTGGCCCCAATCTTTTGGTACTAATTGAATCCTTTTATCAAAGTTTACTTTCATGTTTCGGGACTTTTCCAACATTTTGGTTTGAGCATCACGCGAAGAGACATATTTGTCGAACATGGCATCTGGTGCAAGTAAAAATTGGTACCGGTCTATATTATTTAATATTCTGAACCCCTGGGTCGAGGCCTCTGCTGGTGGGAACTGTTAGTCCCCGAGGGTCTCTACAGCCCAGTTGCTATGTACTATGTTACCTAGCTTGAAATAGGATATGTATTTAATAAGCAAGTGGTAACATTAAGAAATTCATATCCAAAATTTAAGATGATTCTCCCTCAGGCATAGGTCTGATCCTTCGAAAGTTTTCTGGCCCCAATCTTTTTGGCACTACATGATCACTTTTATCAAGATTGTACTTTCGATGTTTCGGATTTCCAACTTTCGGTTTTGAGCATCACTGAAGAGACATTAATCTTGTCAAATGCTGCTCTGGTGATAAAAATTTGGTCCGTATATTATTATTATTTATGACCCTGGGTCGGGACCTTGCTGGTCTGGTTGGACTGTTAGTCCCCGCAGGGTTCTACAGCCCAGTTGCTATTACTATGTTTACTAAGCTGAAATACGGATATGTATTAACTAGCAGTTGGCTAACATTTTAGAAATTCATATCAAAATTAAGGATTATCTCCCTCAGGCATAGCTCTGATCCTTCGCAATTTTTGGGCCTTCATCATGTTTTTGCGCACTACATTGATCACTTTTATTAAATTTTTGCTTTCCATGTTTCGGATTTCCAACATTTCGTTTGTATGATCACGCTGAAGAGACATAATCTTGTCGAAATTTCGCATCTGGTGCATAAAAATTGCGTACCGTATATTATTTATTCGTTAAGCTATTCAGTCGTATTTCTGTCATGTGGCCAAAATTGCTCATCAGTCCTGTGTGAGTTTGATTTTCTCTTGAATAAAGGGTCCTCAAATGATAAGGCCATAGATACCAGGAACTAGATGAGAACATTACTGAGTTTAAAACTACGGATTGATCCGTTTACATGGATCAATACTATGGGCTCACTTGCGGGTGTGTATACAACAAAATAACGATCAGTGATTCAATCTCGTAAGTCCTAAAAAGAATACAAAAACAAGAGTTGGGCATCACGGACCCCCGGAAAACACGCAGAGTGGATCCAGATGCCAGGGTGGAGTACAGTGCCCCTAGAAAACCGGTCTACTTTACATTTTTCCGTGCGGTCACCGTTCGGGTCACCTGTGCGGGTCAAGCGGATCGTCACCGTGGCCGTCCAGCGGTCGTCACCGTTGCGGGTCACCCGGTCACAGTTTTTGCGGTCAGCGTGCGGCTCAACCGGTTGCCGGTTCACTCGGGTTTCCGTGCGGTTAGCGGTCGGTCACACGTTGCGGTCAGCGGTCGGTCCCGTGCGGTCAAGCCTACAGTGTTTTTTCTTCGCGATGACCATTCGAACTCCAAGGAAAAAGCATCGTACATGTACAGAAGCCGCCAAAAAAATGAGAAATGAAAGCGCGATAAAGGGTGGAAGGAAATATTACTTTTATGTTAGAAATTTGATCCTGAGATACAAATTGTCAGTAATACTGGGATTGTCTGTTAGTGCTATACAGTAATAATACAAAGTGTTGACACGGGGTACACCGTCCGTGTTTGTTTAATGCATCTTTCTTTGGGGTGTTTGTTAATTGCAGGTATACATATGTATTCCTCGTGCTCGTACAAATCTGAAAGCCATACATGTACACCGTAATCCTGGATGTGTTACAGTGCTAATAAAAAAAAATACTGTGTTGCACGGGGTACACCCGTTCCGTTGCTTTTTTGGGAAGTGAATTGTTAATGGCACGGTACATAGACAAAATAAAAAACTAAACAAACGATTGTGTGACACGTTCGGTACACCGTCCGTGTTGTTTAACTGCTAGATTTTTAGGGTGTGTTTGTTAATTGCAGGTATACATATGTATTTCCTCGTGCCCGAAAATTTTGAAGCCATGCTATGTACGATCCATGTCGTATAGTGCTCAATAAAAAACCCAAACTATTATTAAGTCTTTTTTTCTTTTTAAACACATTACTGTGCATTTAGAAAAAAAATAATCGTGAGAAATAGTTGTACGGTTGTATATACAATTTAGGCAAGAATACATATACAGTATGCTGAGATAGATGCAATATTTTCAACTAAAACATGCAGTATCATGTAATTTGTTTTATCATTTATTTCCCATTGATTGGAATGTATAGTTTTTTCTTCCTAATATTTATTATGTATTGGATACAATTATTTAATTATTTTTTACCTAATGATAAAATATTCCCAACCCAAGTGGAACAATTCCGAAACATTCCGAAGTTATTACTCTCATATTGCGGTCAGCCAGTGCGGTCACCGGTCACATTGCGGGTCCGGTCGCGGTCCGGTCCCGGTTAGCGTGCGCGTCACCGGTTCACCGGTCACCAAAATAGCGGTCAGCGTGCGCACCTTACGGTTCCCGGTGCGGTTAGCGGTCGGTCCCACCGTGCGGTCAGCGGGTCGGTCACCGTGCGGTTCACCGTGCGTGTTGGTAAAGTAGAACGTTTCAGGGACTGATAAGCATCCCCTGTTGACCGGCACCCGCCGTGAGCCCATAGTTCTGATAAGATAACGGAACAGTCCGTAGCAACATCAGAGTGTGAATACGGCTAAACTAATGGCTAGAGAACCATCAGACAGCATTTGACTCAATGATAGTCATATCGATTAAAATTGAATTGTTTTAACGACCAAGAACATAAAAATGGCGAAGTAACACAAATATAAACGTAATCATAGTAAAAAAAAACCACATACAAAATCGAGTGTAAGGCAACACGTAGGGAAAACGGACCTTCGACAAAAGCGAAGGCAGCATCAGGTGCCATAGATAGAGTTAGCCTCCTCTGCTGACGCGGTTACACACCCGCCGTGAGCCGTAGTCGAAATAAAGTAAACGGATTACCCGTAGTCAAAATCTAAGTAGGTAAAATGAACTGTACGGAAATGCTGCCTTTAAAAACGTGACTGTTGAAACGCCCACCTGCCAACAAAACTTGTCTGTAAGTAGCTTGTCTCCGATTCAAAAAACTGATCATACGCAGAACAAGCTCATTTGCTTAGCGAATAAGTTGAGAGACATACTACACCATATGCAGGTGCATGATGGGGATATTGCTACATAAAATTGGGAAGTGGAGATGGGAGAAGCTGAAATCGTCCCGTTTGTCATAAGATTGAGTAGTAAGTTTGCCGTAATGTCAATGTTTCAATAACAATATCCAATACGAAGCAGACATGGAAAGACTCTGTTGGTGTCCTTGTATTATCTAGTTCGTTGGGATATATTGAATCGACATATGAATGGGAAATCATTATTATTGATAGACAAATCGTCAAAATATTTGAAATGTTGAATTAAAGGCCACCGCTAGAGATTTTTCTTTTCATGGTACGGAAGCTTTTGAATGAAATTCCGCCTCCAAAGAATTATGAAAGAATAGGTCAGCTAATAGAGGAGCACAATAGTGCCACCATTGAATTCCACACAGACGTTGGAAGACTCTGATTGCCAAAAAACTAACAAAAAATATTGTCAATGAGAACTTCCAGCATTGCTTTAATATCAACTTCAAAGTACTTGTGTGTAGAATCGGAAGGGAGTTTAACAAAATAATTTTTGAATGGCTGATCATTAGATCAAGAATATTCCTTTTCCATGTTTTTGTTAACTGAAGCAACCTGTCTATTATGTTTACAAAACCTTGTCTTTTAATTTATCGTGCGGGGTGGTCGTGTAAAGTGTGAAAAGCGCATGAATATATTTTGATGTTGTTATATGTGAAAAAGTTCTGCGGATTTCAAAATTCACTAGAAGTTCTTTAGAGTTTTTTTTAGAATCCACATTTGATTAACACCAACTTCCGGCGCATACTGTAAGTTTCACCAATACTTCTGAAAGTTTTGCTCCTTGACAGCTGTCAATATTTTCGTGAGGAGTAACAGACAGGGGCTTGCGCTTGGAACATTTACTACCTGATCTCAGCAATATGCACTGTATCTATGTTTGTAAGGGGTTTTTTGAAAGTTTTGGGAATCCAGTATCAGTGACGGTAGTTCATATTCTATCCGTCCATTGAATGGGATACTTAATATTGTGTTTAAAAGTGAAGCATGATTAAGAATTGCAATCCGTTTTTACAGGTGGCCAGTCAGAGTGTAAGTGCGACTTACCACATGTGGAGTTTAATAGCAAGTTCGTTTAAATCCGTTGCAGTAATGAGCCTTACAGACCAAAAACAATATTGTTACAAGCTTTGGTCGCTGGAACAGAACCATATTCCTCATGTAAACGCTTATCTTATGTATTGGTCACTTCCGGGTTTACGCAACACACAAAAGGACTTTGGTACGTATATATCTAAATACGCGGATTTCAATAAATTCTTTCTTATACTTTTAACCCATTCTATAAGGGTATCAAGTTCTTCTTTTTTCATATCTTTGACCCGATCGTCTGGCTTAAATGTTCGACAGACATTCATAATGGAGATGAAGTTCTGAGCCAAATTAATGACCGAGGTTTTCTGAATTTGGCACCTTTGAAATAAGTGATTCTTGATCCTCATTTCAATATATTTTACATCACCTGGTAATGGCATTCCCAGCTGGGACTGTAGTTGAAAAGCAAGCAACAAGAACAAGTGGGTGGATTAAGTATACTATTGTAATTCTAGGCACTCAAGAGTTTGCTTGGTAGATAAGACACTTAGGTTGCAATCTGGAAGTATATTTGTAGGAAATGCCCAGGGTGGGAGACTTGATTTAAAATAAATAGAATACAGGACTGAACTTTATTATGACGAAAGAATGTTGCTTATGTTTACGGCATCTATTCCTTTATTAGTAAATTTCCAGCTTAAAGGAACCGAGGGCAAGATTTATACTATCCGAACCCGCGGTGGTTTAAAGAGCCCTGTGATAGGGCAATTTCCATAATCATAGCAATTCAGCCTATATTTCTGGTGTTGAAAAATCCAAGGTAGGACTAACTTTGGCCATCTTTTAATACTTGTTCAAAACTCTCAAATGGGAAAAGAGTAAAGTTTAGGGCGGGATGTGATGTGGACCTAATTGTTGGCTGATTGTAAGGCAAAAGTGAGCGGAAGAGTAACATCTTGTATGTGGGTCTTTTGATATGAACGATGGTCCATGACTTCGTTTACCGTCTTTGTGCTTTGTGGAGAAAGTCCTCCTCACATTCACCATTATTTTCCCACTGAACTAGTCAAATTCCTACATGCTTGTATATCTTATGAAATTGGTCTACTGGGTTTACAACAATGTAGGTATAATTAGATGGCATATCCCGGACCAGTGGTACCGACCACCTATGTTGGCTCATTACGCGGCTATTATGCAGGATTTCATAGGTTCCTCGAAGCGCAAGCCTGGAGGTTATTAACTTTTTTGAGGCATGTTTTCGTACTCACTCAAACTCGATCGATCGCTTAAATACTCTCGATAGAAGCTTTGATATAATCATTCTATACTCAAATGGAAGTGGAGTCAAGCATGTTTTTAGTATGCTTTGGAGTTTAATCTACAGTTGTGTACTCAAAACAAAGATGGCGTACTGCATAGATGAATGAATCGGCAGCAAAATACGAGTTTGAGTATGAGTACAGAAAAAAGTTTTACAAACAAGGTTTTTATATCAACCGTAGAATTTGCGAAATGGTGACTTTAAACAAGATTCGTTCTAACCGTGCAACATCATCTTTTTGTTAGCAGTTGGTCTCATTTTAAAAACAATCTTCATACGCATGGCATGTCCTTGCGTANTAAAAAAAATCTTGATACGCATGGCACGCCCTTGCGTATCGAATCAAACTGGAGACATACACACAATAGCAGAAGCGTGTGGTAACATTACCGACATAGCAAAGGAAATTTGATGATTGCAACAGTCAAAGTCATACGTTATTATCAATATAACTTAGTTGTCAGTCTGCACTTAGAATCGATATTAAGGAAAAATCTCTTAAGATGAAGCACATCTGTCAGAATTCTGTGGTGTCCTTTATTTCGAGTTCATTGAATGCATACGCACAGTGTATTGCATCTGTTTACAATGAATTCCTTTGCAAATTGATTTGGTTTTGTTTGAAAGGAAAATATAGATATAATGAACAACAAAATTTATCCATGGAAACAACAAAGGTGAAAATAAATGTTCCAGTCCAGTTGCACCTGTCGACTTCTACATGTGCTGTACAAATTATAGGCAGA
>CAJDSM010089251.1:0-19586 GCA_903981925.1 Ostrea lurida
TGTTCAATGCTTCAATTTGCTTGAGTCTAAACGCTTTAACAAACTCGTCTTTATATAATTTCCGAGCGACAGGCATCACGACTTCTACTGTTTACCACGTTCCAAATTACTGGATGTGCTAATCGCAACGAAATATCAGAACCAAAACGGTACATGAAGTGATGACGTAGTTCGAGTAGGGCCCGACCTTAATACTATTCTCAATAAGCGTGAAAACTGAATCTCGTCCAAAATGGCTGACACAAGAAACTAATGACACCAAACAATAAAGAAAAGTGAAATCTTTCATGACGATGGAAAAATAAGGTTACGCTTTTGATTACTATTTATTAAAAGCAAATTCTTCATATTACAAATAATAGCTCTAAAGAAATGTGGAGCTATTCAAACATTCAGAAATTGGCAAATTGACTCTAACATTTTCTATAAAATTCTACAAACCTGCAATTTGTCAAATAAATATAGTTAGCATTTAGATAGAGTAGATGGATGTTTCTAGTAGTCAGTATTTTATTTCTTTTGTTCATATATAGCTACATTCTTAGAAGCGCTAAAACTGTTGCATTTTTTTTTCTTCTTCTTTCTTTTCTCCCAGCGGGCTGAATTGATTAAATGTATGTATGCATGTGAATGCATTGTAAATGTACATGAATGTGTATGTGAAGAGCTTAACAAGAGCCCATGGGCCACACGCTCACGCGAGACTGCTTCCTACGAGAAGCAGCAAGTAGCAACTTTAAGCAGTATTGTGGCCCACACAACCCTCCAGGGGGGGGGGGGGGTGAACAAACTTGAATCTCCACTATATCAGGAAGCTTTCATATAAATTTCAGCTTTTCTGGCCCAGTGGTTTCTGAGAAGAAGATTTTAAAGACGATGTTCCCTATATAAGATATGTAAAACTTTGATCCCCTATTTGAGTCCCATCGTACCCACGGGGGTCATGGTTTGAACAAACTTGAATCTCCACTATATCAGGAAGCTTTCATATAAATTTCAGCTTTTCTGGCCCAGTGGTTTCTGAGAAGATTTTAAAGAATGTTCCCTATAAAACTTTGATCCCCTATTTGGGCCCCATCGTACCCCCGGGGGTCATGGTTTGAACAAACTTGAATCTCCACTATATCAGGAAGGTTTCATATGATTTTCAGCTTTTCTGGCCCAGTGGTTTTGAGAAGAAAATTTTTAGATACCACCACCCTATTTTGCATTTTCGTGATTATCTCCCCTTTGATGGGGGCCTGGTCCTTCATTTGAAGTGAATCCCCTTCAACGCAAGAATGATTTGTACCTAGTTTGGTTGAATTTGGCCCAGCGGTTCATGGAGAGTCGAAAATGTGAAAAGTTTTACAGACAGACGGACAAAAGGCGATCAGAATAGCTCACTTAACCTTCGTTCAGGTGAGCTAAAAATCATTTTATAGCATTCAACAAACTCGTATGAACCATTTTCATTGTCACATCAAAAAATACTGTTATCAGTCATATTTTCTGTAAGGTTTCTTATGCTTGACCATTGTATTTGGGAGGGGGCCTACATAGGCTATGCTTAAATTATAAATACATGTAGTAGCCATATCGGGCCCCGATGTACAAAGTGCATTTTTTGACGAAATAGAGTGAATTTTTTTTTTTTTTCTCAAAACACTGGTTAACATATCCTCTACTTTTCATCCACATCAAATGTCTCTGGTGTAGCATTCCGCCTTAACACCATACGGATAGGGTCATACAACGGAAAACACAGAATGGGGCAGGGGGGGGAGGGTAATTGAATAAATACAAATACACTTATAGATCTACTAGAATTTAGCCTGAGTTGTCGATACCATATTATCCAGGATGTTACATGTATACATACTCAAGCTTAGATTTCTCAACAAAATCTCAATCCTAAGTTTGGGTTTCCGTCTATAGCAATCAAAATTTTTGAAAATTTTCAGATTTATGCCATCTCTCTCTCTCTCTCTCTCTCTCTCTCTCTCTCTCTCTCTCTCTCTCTCTCTCTCTCTCTCTCTCTTTCCTGTACGTGATATGTTGTATATAGAAGTACATGAGACCCATACATGTGCCTCTTGTTTTGTAAGAGGAAGAAACACAGAAAATACTCCTTACGACTTTTGCAAAAACATTTCTCGGCAGAAAAATTTATCTACATGAATTTGACAATGTACCGTAGATTTTGCACATTAAGATTTGAATAAAAGCAGAGTATTTCAAAACTGTTCACGTGTAGCGTATTTTAAAAATACACAAAAGTGTGGATAAATTAATGTTATAAATACATACCATGCCGAACTGGAAAATCTTCCTCGTATATATATATATATACATAAGTAGATCACGTGTGTCCACCAGCTGCATGTACATGACATTTTCATGCATAATTCAGTATCAATTCAAATGCAAAATTAAATACATATAGATTACGAGAGAGAGAGAGAGAGAGAGAGAAGAGAGAGAGAGAGAGAGAGAGAGAGAGAGAGAGAGAGAGGAGAGAGAGAGAGCTTATGTTGAATGCTGCTGTTTCAAGACACTCGGGCGCATGTCTTGATAAGAATGAAATATATTAATGCATACATTATACAAGTAATAGCTTTCCAAAAAACTTGCCTGACTAAACTAATTTCCTTCAATGTATTAAGTGGTTAATAAGTGATACATATATCAGACGATGTACCCTACATAAGTCGATTTTTTATAGAGAATTATAAATGATGTTTCCTCAAATTTCATTATTTTAGGGGTGGGGGTGGTGTTGTTGTTGTTATTATTAATAACCAAAGAAATGTTTACTTAATTCATTTGATTAATCAAATAAATACGCCTCAGAAGCATGGGGAGGATGTATCAGAAAAAAAATCAATCAAATACAGAAAAATGTATAAAAATTCATTTCAAGGTATAATATGGATCGTCCAAAAATTTCTAAATATTGCTATAGTCTAGTGTAACCCCGTCAAGGATTAAATTCCATTTCATAAAGCCATTTTCCGTTAGCCATAAGCATATATACAATTATATATACATTGTAATTTGTAAATATATCAACAAAAACAACATAGTGGAGAGTGAGTAGTCTCCATTACAAAGATAGAGGGATATGATTATTACAATATGTTAGAATTACAATGTATGAGAATTGTTGCACATTGTAGACACAGTTCTCAAGATTGTATAAAATTTGTAACGCCAAGTAATTAAAGAAGTTTAGAAACATTGGGTTTTTCTTCATATATCATATTTCAAGTCATAGTCTAGATGACAGGAACTATTCCTCTATATCATGTAGATTCCCCGGAAAGGGTGGGGTNCTGAGATTTTCACCTCCCATAAATATATTCAGTATTTCTGAAACCATACCCATTCATATACAATAGGTGCACAACGTGCAACATTTCTCTTGCTGTCCATGCAAGTAAGTGCAAACCCGGGTACGTTGTACATGTACACATGTAGTTCATGCCATAATATTTTGATCATGATAACAAATTTTACTAGATAAAGATGTAATGCAGTGGCGGATCCAGGATTTTTCGAAAGGGGGAAAGGGGGGGGGGCGGCCTTTTGAAACAATGGACCTGCTATATGTCGCGGCTAGAGGGTTAGAATGAACCCAAGTTGGGGGCCGGGCGCGAAGGCCCCGGGAAAGCTTCTAGGTTTAAAGGCTTGTCAATAGTCATTTTAGGGGTTTATTTAGCTATAATTCTAACATAATGATATTTAGGTCACAAAGGGGGGGGGGCCCTCGTGGGCCCCCCTCTAAATCCGCCACGTGTAATGAAGAGTCAATTATGTACCCATTGGTATAAAGATTAATGAAAATTGCGGATGACTTTCAAAACCATCGGCACATCTGTGTATACCAAGGAAATAGGAACCCTACCCCCAACCCCAGTGAAATAGGACCCCCCCCCATCACACCATCACCACATACCCGGGTCCTACATTCACACATTCAGACGAACACAAATCAGTTATGAAGTGGATTTCTTCGCATTTCGTCTTGCACAGAGGTTGTTCGTTCCTTTCTCTCACTTACATCTCGTGTGCAATCCCGTTTACAACGATTTTTTGTAAAACCATTAAAAGAAATGGAAAAACACGGAATTAATGAGTGTTCATTACTTTGTAAATTATTAAAAGAAAATAATTCAAAAAGCTTACTTTGCTAATTTTTGTCTTATAGTTTTAATTTTTAAACAATTGTTTAGAGAAACTATTTTGCGTTTTAAACGTGTTGAGTAAAGAATATGTTATAGAGGCAAATAATAAAAAAAAGTTATTTGATTTTCCTTTTTTAATATTTTACAAAGTAAGAACACTACAAGGTAGTTGTTTTCCTTTCTTTCATTGTTTTACAAAAATCTTGTAAGAACGGGAGTTGAACAGAGGCGAGAAAGGAACGACAACTCGGTAAAGAGTCGTATACTTAACCCAGTTAGTGCACCGGGAAAAACAATTCCGATTTGGTTTAGATTTTTAGAAAAACGATGATATTTAAAGATCATTCTCTGTTAAGCATCAAACTGGCGTTGGAAATGGCATATTTCAGATTGCCCTTATATGTTTTTATATGATACTAAACAGTAAATCTAAATTGTAGCACGTCTTAAATATTTTAAATGTTGTGTATCCATCGGTAATGACATTCAGTTCACATGTATGGCCATGCTCTCTAGGACACAAAAACATTTGTTTTTCAACATAAATTGCACTATTATTTTTCATATTAGGTATTTTTAATTTTTATTACAGTTGTTTTCTTGTTTCACTTAAAAAATAGATATAATTTAAAAGTACTGACAATGATTCGTCCCTAATTACCTTAAAATTATGAGCTTGCATCTTGATTGAGATAACCGATACTTTCTTATTTGGTAGACAAAAACGCAGGCAATTATAAGTCATAGTAATGTACCATTTAATAGATAGATTAAAAACCTGTTCTAAGGCATATAAAAAAAAATTGGGGGTATTATTATGTAAGAAAAATTAAGTGATATTTAAAATTTGTGCAAAAATTGTAGATTTGTCAAAAGTTTGTTCACAGTTTTATCTCCCCTTGAATAGGTCTACAACGGCTGGCTTTGGACTGAATGATTTTGTTGAAGCAGGAATATGGGCAGCATAACTTGAGAATGCACACCAGATTTGCATTTTAATTTTGAAATTTGGAATGTTTGATGTCACACGGCATGCTTTTTTTCCCATCAACAGGCCTAGGCATAGCCAGTCTGGGCAGCTTTGTGACTTTTGGCACTGTGCACAGCTTCGTTAGATGTTTCTGTTGAAACTGACAGAAAAAACGCCCTTATATCCTTTGTGGTTTTAAAACAATCACAAAGCTTTTCAATATTTGGAACAGAAACACCTTCACATTTTTATGAAAAATAATATGCTATCGATCAATAACTGAGAGAAATTACAAAGGTTCAGTGATCATCACGGAACTGTATTTATACTTTATTTCATAAGGTGAGTTTACTTTTATTTTTAACAATTTGTAAATAGCATAATTTCTACTTTATAATTTACTGTCCATTTCAATAAATTTGTTTAAAAATAAATTGTATTGAAAAATAAACATTCGATATTTCATTATTGTCATCCATTATGAACTTATTACAAATAATTGAAAACCAATTAAGGGGGACAACTCTCTCCAAACTCATTGGGGTGGATCTAAAAAAAAATTTCATCTTGATTTTCATTTAAAAAAACAAAACAAAACTTTGAAATGAATGATTTGGCGAGGAATAACAAGAACTTAAAATTTAATATTGTGAGATAAATGATTCATCAACGTTTGATTTATTTTATTTATCATTTCATAGCGTAGGACGTTCTTTAACTGGGGGGGGGGGGGGGGGGCAAACTTTTTAAAGTATTTACAATATTAAGTAAAAAAAACCAAAAAAAAACAAAAACAAAAAAAACCAAACAAACAAAAAAAAAAAAAAAAACAAACATCACACACGAATAAAGTCTACACAGCGGACCATGAACATGTATGTGTGTGTGTGTGGTTGGGCGGGGGGGGGGGTGTTGGGTGTTATTATTATACAATCACCGAAAGGTGGGGGTTTAAACTTAAAAAAAAAAAATCACTAATGGGGGGGGGGGGACTTCTAAATAATGTGACAACTTACAAGCTATACAATCACTAAGGGGGGGGGGGGGGGGGCAAACTTTTTAAATTCATATGGGCAAGCAAAAAAAAAAAAAAAAAAAAAAAAGTATGAAGACAAGTCCATATAATGAGTTTGGATTTACTTACTGGTTAATCAGCTACATGTACATAAGTGTGTCAGGATTCAGCCTTTGTTAATCCTCCTAAAAAGTTGTTCTATTGTCACTTTGATTGCTAGTAATCATTCTTATATTCATATAAGAGTTCATAGAAGGGGTGGTATCTTTAGAATATCAGTCTACAGTGGAGTTACAAAGGACATAAAATTTAGTCTAAGATGGGGTGACGGGTTTGGGACCCAACATTTTGAACCCCCCCCCCCCTAATATTTTTAGAGTACCCCTCCCCCATGGGTATCGAGTTCCAGAAAGAATGAACCTTCGGATCAATTCTGGTTTGGTATGAATAGAATGGTTTTAGTGGTATTAAATATACAGAAGAGACTTCTTTTATGTATTTTGGTTCATTGAAATTTTTAGTACAAGTACATATTCTGCAGCCGAACCATATTTATGCAAAGGCAAAAAAAAACACCCCCCCCCCCCCCCCCCAAAAAAAAAAAGAAAACCAATAAAAATGAATTAATATAAGGCAGAGTGTTTACATGATGAAGAACGTTTCTGAAATCCACCAACATAGCCAGTTACTGTGAGTCTAGAAATGTGTAAAAAGTCGACAGTTTTTCGTGGTCACAGGAAACTGTTTGACACATCTTCATGAAATTTGATGTAACTATTTCGGAATTCTATTACTTCCTATCATATTTGGGTTCTTTATTCACTGTTAAAACCATAGTTGTATTTCAACAACACGAACCAATTATTTTTCGCCTATTATTTGAATGAATTAGAGAAAGAAATATTTATTTGCATTCCTCTGATTCAGACTTACCTTAAATCTCATGAGTTTGTTTTGGCCGCCCTGACTTTACTAAACAATATTTAATCAACCTACCTATCAAATAATGGATAGATCAAAAATTGATAGTCGATGGTTTTCCATGGAAAACATGCTTAGCATAGTAAAAAACATTTTTGCGTGTGAGTATATCCATGTGTACAAATGAAGTATCAAAAACTTAAATATACAAAAAAAGTTCATTCATAATACCAAATAGAGCGATTTTAAGATAACTTAGGTTAAAAAGGATATAAAACACACGGTGTAACCCTTCATTATGTCACCATGGCAACCAATTTTTTTTTAAAACTACATTTTTAGGTGCTTAGGGGTATAAATTATCTGTAAAGGGTGATGGAACGTGCTTCAAAAGGTAGTTTTTAAATAGTCATAAAAAAGACAATTGCATGATGATATTTAAGCAATTTTTTGTATATTTACCATTAGCAAACCAATTTTCGTTCAATTTATTGCGCTTTAAAAAAAAAATACCAACCTTTAGTTTTTTCTATTGTAGAACATCGACATTGGACCTTTATAATGATTAACACATTAATATAAAGTGTGCCCGGCTTTTCTTGCTACAGAGCTTCAAAAATGGGTAAAAAAACATTGCAACTTTTTCAAATTTTGGTAAATAATTCATAATTCATGTATTTTTCACCTCACTGTAAAAAGCTTTACGATACATAAAATTCCATCAAATCAATAAGATTATTCTTTAAAATTTACACTCTTCAAATGATCTATATTTATACCTGAATATATCTAGATTGTCTGACTGTTTACCCAAAATTATAGAAAATTTGGATGTTAATTAGGATGTTAGGTTTTTAAATGCTCATTTTCTCTATAAATGGGGCCACTTTTTGGTGCATTGGTAACCCACAGTCTCGGGTAAAATCTGAACATCTAATTGGTTTGTTTAAGATTGACATGGTATACTTCCCTACAAAAGTTTCATCCAAATCGGGTGACATGTCATTTCCAAACATTGCCCATTGTCTTGATGCTTACAGAGAATGACTCTGTAAATATGATTCAATCCCGAATGTAATTTACATTGTTATGGCTCGCAGGGAATTATTCAGAGATCTAACCATTTATGAAGAGAAAGCGGAACATTAGACGAGAAACAAGATGAAATGGTGTTTCTAATACATTTTAATTGTAGATATTTTCGTTACCAGCTATAGGCATTACATGGATTCTTAGTTTTATAAAACCAGGAGTCTTTGCTTATAAACAGGATTTGACAAAAATCCCGACATGACCCTCGCAGAAAAAACCTGGAAAACTTTGGAACAAAGTCGTTGAAGTCAGAAAGGGGGGGGGGGTAGCCTATTCAAGCGAAAACCGTTTGGAGTCCAAGCCTTACAATACGTATTATTATTGAAAGTGTCTTTTCAAAGGTGCAGGTCATTGGGTGTTACTATTGCCTGTTAATCCAGACAGAAATCAGTGTAAAAACAAAGCTGACAGAAAAAATAGCGTATAATAAATATATCGTGACAAATTTTATGCTACACTGAAAAAGTCACCCCACACGCTTAACACAGTCCTCAACCCTCTAACCCCAGTCTTACAGATCATAACCCATTCACTACAGACCATACCCAGTCACTACACAGAATAACCCAGTCACCTGCACAGATGAATACCCAGTCACTGCACAGTCATAATTCCAGTCACTACCAGCCTAACCCCAGTCACTACACAGCCTACACCCAGTCACTTGCACAGCCTAACCCAGTCACTTCACAGCCCTAACCCTTCCACTACACCAGCATAACCCAGGTCACCTACAACAGCCATAAACCCAGTCATACACAGGGAGACGTAACCCAGTCACCTGCACACGCGCGTTAACCCAGTCACACACAGCCTAACCCAGCCACTACACAGCCTAACCCAGTCACTGCACAAGCATAAAAACCAAGTCATCTACAGACATACCCAGTCACTACACAGCATAACCCAGAATCCCACTACAGCAGCCTTAACCAATTCACTATCCACAGACCTAACCAGTTCATGCACAGCCTAACTTCAGTCACTGCAGAACACATAACCCAGTCAACTACACAGCCTAAACCCCAGTCACTACACAGCCTAAACCAGTCACTGCAGACCATAACCATGTCCAGCTACACAAGCCTAACCCAGTCAACATTCACCGGCCTTAACCCAGTTCACTACACAGCCTAACCCAGTCACTACACCGGCTAACCCAGCTCACTAGCACAGGCCTAACCCAGTCTCTACACAGCACTAACCAGTCGCTATACAGCCCTTACCAGTCACTACACAGGACCTACACTAAGTCACTGCAAGCCTAACCCAGTCACTGCTTGACCATAACCAGTCACTACACAGCCTAACCCAGTCACCTGCACGCATAAAAGCAGTCACTGCGACCATAACCCAGTCGCACTACACAGCCTAACCCAGTCCACTGCACAGCATAAACCAGGTCACCTGCAGACCATAACCATGTCACTGACACAGCCTAACCCATGCTCACGTTCACCGCCTAACCCAGTTCACTACACAGCACATAACCCAGTCCCCACTACACCGCCCTAAACCCCAGTCACTACACAGCCTAACCACGTCACTACACAAGCCTAACCCAGGCACTGAAGACACATAACCATGTCACGACACAGCCGTAAACCCAGTCACTTCACGCCAACCCAGTCACTACACAAGGCCATTAACCCAGGTCTCTACACAGCCGTAACCAGTCGCTATACAGGACCATTAACCCAGTCACTACACAGCCTAACCCAGGTCACTGCACAGCCCTAACCCAGTCACACACAAGGCCTACCCAGGCAGTTGCACAGCCTAAACCCAGTCACTGCAGACCATAAACCGAGTTCACTAACACAGCCTCAACCCCAGTCACCTGCACAGGCTAAACCAGTCATACAGATCATAACCCAGTCAAGCTACACACCTATATTCCAAGTCACTGCACAGGCCTAACCGCAGTTCACGTACACAGCCTAACCCAGTCACTAACAGCCTAACCCAGTCACTGCGGACGCATAACCCAGTCACTACACAGCTAAACCCAGTCACTGCACACATAAACCAGTCCACTACAGAATGCATAACCCGAAGTCACTACCAGCCTAACCAAGTCACTGCCACAGTCCTAAAACCCAGTCACTACACAGCTAACCCAGTCAGCTGCACAGCCTAACCCAGTCACTTGCAGGACCATAACCGAGTCACTGCACAGCCTGAACCCAGTCATTGCCATAGGTAACCCAGTCACTACAGACCATAACTCAGGTCACTACAACAGGCCTACCCAGTCAGCTGCACAGCCTAACCCAAGGTCAACTACACAGCCCTTAAAGCCAGTCACATACACGAGCCTAACCCAGCTCTACCACAGCCTAAACCCAGTCGCTAACAGCTAACCCAGTCCACTAACAGCCCAACCTAGTCACTACACAGCCTAACCCAGTCACTACACAGCCTAACCCAGTCACTAACAAGCCTAACCCCCAAGTCACTACACAGCCTAACCAGTCACTACACAGCCCGTCAACCCAGGTCTCTTACACAGCCGTAAACCAGTCGCTATAACAGCCATTAACCATGTCACTTACACAGCCAACCTAGTCACTTACACAGCCAAACCCAGTCACTACACAGGCCTAAACCAGTCACTACACAGCTTAACCCTAGTCACTGCAGGACCATAACCCAGTCACTGCACAGCCTAAAACCCAGTCACGTGGCACCAGCCATAACCCAGTCACTGCAGGACCATAACCCATCACTGCCACAGCCTAAGCCCAGTCTTGGCATAGCGTAAACCCAGTCACTACAGACATAACTCGAGTCACTACACAAGGGCCTAACCCAGTCATGCACAGCCTCACCCGAGTACACTTACACAGCCTCACCAGTCACTACACAGCCTAACCCAGTCACTGCAACAGCCTCAAAAACAGTTCAACTACACAGCCTAACCCAGGCACTGCAGACCATACCATGTCGCATACACAAGCCATAACCCAATCACGCTTCACGCCTGAACCCAGTCACTACAACAGCCTAACCCAGTCTCTACACAGGCCGTAACCCAGTCGCTATATACAGCCAACCAAACTACACAGCCCTGAAACCAGTCACTGCACAGCATTAAGACCAGTCACTCAGGATCATTAACACAGTCACTACACAGCCTAACCCGAGTCGCCTAATACAGGCCGATAACCCAATCACTACACAGCTTAAACCAGTCACTACCCACAAGCCTAACCCAGGTTCCTACACAGCCTCAAACCCGTCACTACAACAGCGCTAACCAGTTCACTTGCAGACCATTAACCCAGTCACTACACAGCCTAACCCATCCAGCTGCACAGCAGTAAAAACCAGTCCTACAGATCAAACCCAGTCACTCACCACAGCCTAATCAAGTTCACTGCGACAAGCCTAACCCAGTCACTACACAGCCTAACCAGTCACTACACGACCTAACCCAGTCACGCAGGACCATAACCCAGTCACACACAGCCTAACCAGTCACTGGCCACAGCATAAACCAGTCACTAACCAGAATTCATAACCCAGTCACTACACAGCCTAACCAAGTCACTGCACAGCCTAACCCAGTCATACACAGCCTAAACCCAGTCACTGCACAGCCTAAGCCCATCACTTGCAGACCATAAACCCAGTCACTGCCACAGCCTAACCCAGTCATTGCATACAGCGTAACCTCAGTCACTACAGACCATAAAGCTCAGTCAACACAAGCCTAACCAGTCACTGCACAGGCCTACCCAGTCACTACACAGCCAACTTCAGTCACTACACAGCCTAAACCCAGTCACTGCAGACCATAACCCAGTCACAGCACAGCCTAAACCCCAGTCACATGCAACAGCATAACCAGTCACTACAGTCATAACCCCAGTCACCACACAGGCTAAACCCAGTCTCTACACAGGCAGTAACCATGCACTACACAGCTAACAAGTCACTACACGCCGTAACCCAGTCACTGACAGCCATAACCCAGTCTGCAACAGGCAATAAACAGTCACTTACAGATCATAACCTGTCATTTCCACAGGCCTACCCAGTCACTACACAGGCATAACCCAGTCACTGCACAACATAACCGAGGTCACTGCACAGCCAACCTAGTCACTAAAATTTTTCTTAATTAATGATTTGTATATATTCGGGTGGAATTGCGTGTGAATGAATTAATCTTCTATACATGATATAAGATCTGAAATGACTGGCATATGATTATTGAATTATTATAATTTGAAGATGATAAGGTTTCAATGTTTGTATTTTATGTTATTACAGTGAAAATCAATTTCCTCATATGCGATATGCGATTTCATAATTGTCTCATAATCATGCAATGAAATAAAGATCAAGGGTAATTTATTTATGTCCAGTGTCTTAAACTTAAAAAATGAAATATATATGTATAGTCATTAGATGATAATATATTTTCACAAACTCATCTTTATACACTTTTTTGCAGAGTCCTTTGACTACGTCTGTTTGATTTCCATTGAGACGTTAAGCATGGCGAATGAATGGCACAAAGCACCTCACAATGAGACATGGGAGGGACAAAGATGAAATATTTATCGATATTATTGCTCCATTGCCAGATAAAAACCATATGAAGAGTTGAACTTTTAAGCACCAGATTAAATTTTTTTTTTTCATTATTTTAATGACAGTAAAAAAACTATAAATCTATTTTCAATGTACGAGGTTTCATTGTATTTCTTAGATTTGTTATTGATTAAGCATGATTATATTATGTATTATTCTTCTCTTTTATTAGCATCACCGGAGGAAGGCTCCAATGAGCTGTTCTGATCAAGAATTTGTCCATTGTCCAGTTCGTTGTTGTGCGTCGCTGTGTCATTGCATATAACTTTACACATTCATCTTCTTCTCCAAAATCACTGGGACCAATGTTATTAACCAAAATGGAAACAAAGCATCCTTGGGTGGACCAGGGGATTCAAGGTTTTTTACAAATAAAAAATGGGACCATTTCCGACTTTCAAAAATGATAGCATGCTTGGGTGTTTTTTTCTTCTCCTTTATCAACTGATTATTATATATCCATTTGTCTTTATTGATTTGAAAACTGGTTTCAGTGTGAGATGATGTGGTCCATGGGCTACTTGTTTACATTTATATTTGAATCGAGTTTTTTTTTCCTAGGAAAGTCGCTTTTGGAACTGGAAAACAATAGTTTCAGAAGAGTGTTTGAAGGGCAGATGGTTGAACAAATATAAGGTTTAGGTAGTACAATGTACATGTAGAAAATACATCATTTAATGTATAAATGATGTAAGTACTTGTAGATTTCTTGTGCATTTTTTTGCAGTAATCAGTTATGATGTGGTCTGCTGGTTTTGCTGGCATTTTGAGATGATGTTCATTTAATTGATTAATGTTTCTTGCTGTAGAGGATGGGTGCAAGCCTTAGACAGTGGGGTTGAAAGACAAAACAAAATTTTTGAATATGAAATTTCTTGCGACCAAAAAAGCAAAGTCCCTGTGTGTCACCTGTTGACCAATTCTGTGAGATATGATTTTTCTTCCAGGTCTGTACCAAAAGGTAACATATATTGAATGTACCCAGTACATTGAAATACATGTCATATTGTAAGAAATGGATGCTATTCAGTATTAAATGTGCTAATTTAGATATATTGATGATATAATTAGTACTCCCCGCAACAATTTGGGGGGGGGTATTATAGGAATCACTCGTCTGGCTGTCTATCTAACTTTCACATTTTCAACTCGTTCTCAAGAACCGTAGGCCTAATTCAACCAAACTTGGTACAAATCATCCATTGCGGTAAAGACCAGCCCTCATCAAAGGGGAATATTTAACGTGAATTAAAGATTGCGCATTTTCGTCTTTATTACTGATGCTGTTTGGAGGCCCAGATGTTCTTCAACTTACGGAAGCCCCTCTTACCTTGCCAGAATCCTTCTGTGACGTCTCGGTCTTGTTGCCTCCCTGTTTGTTACAATCAACACTTCCAGGTAGACCAAAGACTCCATCCTCTGATGGGCCCTCCAACCGACTGTGATTGGTTGTGTTGCAGTGGTTGTTGATTCTTCATCAGGTTCGGTCTATTTTTCTGTTGATCTTAAGGCCCCCGTCCCTGCTGATGTTGTCTCAAGGCGATGGTCTGTGTCCTTGCACCGGAGTAGCTGTGTGACAGGTGCCCAGGTCGGTCCGCAAAAGTTTGAGTCATCGCAACTGTGTTCAGAGTCCCCCACTGTATACGCGTTTTTCCTGCCTGTTGTAGGTGATCTTCAAAGATCCAATCAAATGACCAGCAGGAAGAGGGATGCGACAGTAGGCAGGCCCTGACGTATCCAGTCTTCAACCGCCAACTGTCGGACAACTGGCTGGCCGTTGGGCGATCCTGCAGCTCTTTTCCTGGTAGGTTGCAGCGGATGAGGGAGATATCTTCTGGGGAATCTCCCTTAATGTCCACAGCGTTTTCTATCTACATTGTTGAATGCATTCCTCTTAGTCTATGAGATTGATTTAGAGGGTGGGAGTTCCACTCTAGTGACTGCTCAATAGATGATACGTAGGCTGGCGATCTGGTCAGCACAGGATGAGTCTGCGGGAAAGCCCGTCTGCTTGGCTCGGAGCTTAGGGTCAACTGCCTTCTTCATCCTCTCTAGCAGGACTCTTTGAGAACCTTGCCCGGCACAAACAGGAGCATAATCCCTCGGTTAGTTGCTGCAGTCCCGTGAAGTCTCCTTTCTTTGCAGTTTTTGATGACGAGTCCCTCCTTCCACTGGACTGGTATCTCTTCCTTCTCGTCCGATTCTTGCTGAAGAGGCTGATGTAGGATGGTGACAGTGGTGTTGCCGGTCTGCTTTGATGGCTTCTGCTGATTATGTTGTCCGGCCCTGCAGCTTTCCCATTCTTAGTGTTGCCATGCCTTCCTGATTCATGCTTTATATGGTTTGGTCACAGTTTGATGGGTAGCTCTGTCTCTGCTGGTGTATAGTCTGGTAGTGCTTCAGAGGGTAGGGCATTCACAACCTCCCTGAAGTGGTCTGCCTATGACCTCTTCAGCTGTTCTCAGTTGTATGTCAGTGGGTTAGCATCCTTGGGTTTTTAACTGGCTTTGTTGTCTGCTGGAACTGGCCTGCCAGCTTCTTGGTTGTCAGGTTATGGTCTTGTAGGTTCCTTGACCTTGTTGGCATGTTAGGCTGAACTGGCCAGTTCCTGCAATATAGTCTTCTTATCCTTCTTGTATGCTCTCTTCAACTTTCCCTCGTCAGCTGCTGATATAATCTTCCTAATGATTTTGCCTTAGCTGATCTTGTTCGGCTTTCATGTTACCAGTGTAGCTTTCTACTTTTTCCTTTCTTATTTTTCTGATAGTATCAAAGAGATCCACTCTTTGTGGTTGGGGTCTTCTTTTTTTCTTTAAACCTCTTCACGATGTGTTCAAGCCAAGTTTCCTGCTGTGTTCCCATTGGTCTCGATGTCTGTCTCACTGTCTATGATCAGTTCTTTCGTAGTTGGTGGAAACCAGTTTGAAAGGCTGATCTTGAAGCTGCTTGTGATCCTTTGCTCCTGAGCAGATCCATGTCTTGAATTTGTTACGTTGCATTTATGTTTGGTGTTGTCTGACCTCTTGAGTCGAAGTTCTCACTGCTGTAACCCAGGAAGTGGTGGTCTGAAGAGATGTTCGGCACCATCTCGATTGCTCGCACATCCCCGCCCATGAGCTCCTGAACTTCTGGCTGATTGCGCATGTGGTCAATTCTGCTATTATCTCTGACAGGTTCTGGGGATCTCCAGCTTGACCTTGTTTGAGGCGTTTGTGAGGGAAAAATGCTTACCTGTGTTGTCCACTCCTATCTTGGGCGTTGAGGTTCACCCATCAGTATGGTTAATGTTCCTGGCAACCTCGTCTATGTCTATCATGTGCCTAAGTTGCTGTGGTAGAAGTCATCCCTCTTTCTGACTTTTTAGCATCAAATAATTAGGTGTGGAAGACGAGTTAAAAGAGCAACTGTGTAGTAAGTATAAGCTTGATGTTCTTTTTTCATTACTTGATGTGTGAACGCTTGGGCGGTACATGAGGCGGTGATTAGTGGACAGATTGATGTGTTCCCAGTCCTATGAGTGTTTTGCTGTGGCCTCGATTGCCAAGCATCAGGCCACCCTCAGTGTGGGTAGTCTCTGTCCTCTGTGTGTCCGAGTACAGTAGCTTGAACGGCTCCCCTGATGGAATAGATCTCAAGCTGTTACCCTGCCTGTCAGAGCCCACCTTGTACTCACTCAAGTGCTCGCCAGCACCCTGTATTTTAAGTAGGTCTTTCTCTCTCCTTGTGAATGCTGGGTTGGTGATCTCTTGTTTCATCATTGTCCTGATTGATGTCCATGGTGCTACTCTCTGTTCGTTTAAAAAATGAAATCCTGAAGGGTGGTGTTCAGTATGGATGGGTGGAGTGAGCCCTGCAGTCGCTCCTTTTTTCGGCTATTCTGCACTGCGTCCCTATTACCTATGTCGTCTCAGAGATGAGAACTCCCGTCCTCTCCAATGCGTGAATGTCTTTGGTGTGAAGCACTGTCCGTCGCATGCTTTCTGTACAATAACTATTTTAAACCCATAGCAGAGTGATATGTGTTGTTAGCCCGTTCGTCTAATACCCCTAAGCTGTTAAGTGGAGATGATTAAAAAGTTATGGTAATTTAATTGCAGAGTCTCTTCTCTAAGGAGGGAATTGCTAGCCAAGATCACAAGGTATCATGCACTACCCTTGGTTGGAAATCGAGTTGTTTATTCTCCTAAGAAGATTGAACTTAATAGACTTATCACAAATGGGTCGCTGAGCACAGAGCACTACTATCTTAACACCCAAGCGGGTGTAATCAGAGTTTTTTTCCTTATGAACATAGCATACTTGCCTGTCAAGGATGATTGCGAATGACTTAGCCCCATGCGATCCGCCTGCTTTAGTAATCAGATTTCCTTCTCCTAAATGAACGTTGTCCTATCAAGATGAGGCATTAATCACCCTCTACTACCCTGGTTTTGTATCAGAGTTTTTCTTCTCCTAGATGGAACTGCTCGATCAAAGGCTTGTGACCTGTTTAGCCCCATCTATACGCCACGAGTATTTTAAATCAGACAAAGTCTCGCTTTCTTCTCCTATGATGAGAAACTCGCACATTAAGAGGCAGAAGTACGGCAGCCCCATCTACCCCCGGTTTGTATTCAGAGTTTCCCAATCTCCCTAGTGATGTAAATACTGCTACGCAAGGCTAAAGCGAGTTCCCATATGCCTCCCGGTTGGAAAATCCCAGAGTTTTCTTCTCCCCCTAAGGCCAGTCGTTCGTGAACAATCGCCTGACTTTCTACATCGCAGTATTACCCAGGTATAAGCCGATAGTTAATCGTCAAAGCAGCATGAGATTTGTAGCTGACCGGTCTGTCAACATAATTTTTTTCCCCAGAAGCTAACAATTGATTTTGTTGCATGAAAGTTTAAGCAGATCGGTTCCCTTATTCCCGTAATTAGTTCTGGTGTCAACCCTCAAACGGAGGGTGCTTTCCCCATCTAAGAGGACTGGCCTCTATTCATTATAGCCGCATGCGCGAGGAAAGCTATTATGTTAAGAAGGAGTTTTCAGTAAATTTAATTAGCACATCACAGTGTCTTGAAATGAGGTCAATGTTACATGGACAAAGTTAAAATATTTGACGCATATAGAAAGAGATACAACCCAACATAGCAATAGAAGTATGAATATAGGAACGTATATATAAATTACTTAAAGGAAGCTGTTCTCTTAGTGCTCCATAGATTTCATGTTGTTAACATCATCATAATGGTTCTTGGTATGGGAGTATTTTTTTGCTTATGCAAGCTGTTCCTAGTCACAAGAATCAGCTATCTGATCTGTCTATGTTTTCATGCCATCTGTCATATCCATACCACTGCTCAACCCTCTGAAGCACATACCGTAGTGTGCGCTGGGGTGAAGTCAAAGGTGTATAAGCAGTATACGCATGAATTAATTTTCTAGATCAAGAATGCCATTAAAATGTCTCGTAAAAACGATATAGTGTAAAGTCCTTTCTTCAAAGCATAATTTTCTCTTTCCTTTCCTTAGCTAATTCTATTATTATACGATCTCAGGAGTGTCAAGCCAATGGTCTTCTCCAAACTGCAGTCCTTTACTTAAAATCTTGAGTACATCCATAACAACATTACCGTGTTAGATATATAATTAGTTCGTTTTTGTCTGGTTATTACTCCTTATAGTTAAAAAACAGATCGAATACTTTTAACAAATAGTTTACTCTTAGGAATATTCTACCTCCTCAGCCACTCTACCGAGTGTGGGGCAACTGAACAATCTTCATTTGGTTCCATTGTACGGTGTTGTGCTAGAGTATTACTTTTTTGTTTCACTATATATGCTGCAGCGCAGGTACGATGGTCATGTTTCTGTTTAATAGGATATAGTAGTATTCTCATATTGTGTTCAAGAAGAATATCTACCTTTTTGTTCCTTTTTATTAATAAGATGCTGTCTCGAATAGCAGTAAGATGTTCATGTTCTGAATAGGAATATACATGATTATTACATATCACAATTTGCATTGCATAATTACGGTATTAGCTAACCATCTAGATTTAAAGTAAAAAAAAAACGATCAACCAGTACATGAATTCTTGATTATCCCATGAATAATGAAGCAAGTAAATTTGTTTCTTTTTTTCCACGAATGGCAGTCGACAATATTGTTCACGGTTTGTATTACTGAGAAGAGGCTGTTGTGTACTTGGTTTGTACAGATTGACTGGGAATGCTGCCTTATGAAGAGGCGGAACAAAAGATGTTCTAGCCCACAGAACTATCTGGTTTCTCAATTAAGAAAACATTACAATATACCAATAATAGAGATGATTAGCTAGGAAAATATGCTTAGATTTTGTTCTCGTATGTCCATTTTTTGATACTTATTAAACTCGCAAATTTATAATAGCCCTGCATAACTTGTTTCAAGCCCGGGCAAATAGATTATTAGTAATTGTAGGGCTGAATTTGTTTCTTTAGTCTGTCTAGCTTAAATTAAATTCAATAGATATTGACATAATCTTGGATTATTTTCTTAAAACAGACTCTATTTCATTGTAGATTCTCTGCTCGCACAAAGTATATCTATCGGATCGCTTGAATACAACCTTTAACATTTTGAGGTCATTCACTCAAATGTCATATGTCGCATTTGGTGCTCATTGGTACCATTAATGTCTTTATTTGGTATTAAAAAAAGAATAATTTCTTTTTTTTATTGATCCCAATTTTTCTCTCATAGAATACACACGATCTTAGAAATTTTTCGTATACAAACTATTGCGGATAAGAAGAAAGATTGGGCTTTTACGTATTGAGCACGATGTCTAACTGCTA
>CAJDSM010089257.1:268-12394 GCA_903981925.1 Ostrea lurida
TTAACGCTATTCACGCAAACGCCGTCTTTGAAAGGGCGTCAAAAAGTATCAAAATCATTAATGTACTCAGTAATGATTTAATAATCGAGAAACCCAAACACGTAAACTATATCTTTCCAGTTGGTGCGAGTATATTTTTAGAGTTATTTTTTTCATGTTTACTGAAATATAATTACTATTATCTATTGTTATTTAGGTACTTAATTGGGCAGAATATTTATTTATGTATTGATTACTTGTTCGCACTTTACCACTAACATTTGTAACACACGACAGGCCCAGACCTAAGCTGAAAATAAAAGGCCCAATATATAAAAAACTAATGCAGGGAGTCTTTATTGGGGACTTTATGGTTATGCGTAGACTGGTTTTATACCAGACAATCAGCCATCAGATCACCTGAGCTCGGCACGTGGGCGTTCGATAAGTGAGACTGTCTTTCTCTGGCAATTCAATACATATGTGTTACCAATAAAGAAGTGATTCCGCAACAAGAGTATTACTGTTCTTGTTCAGTCGTCAGGTATTGTCCGCCCACTTCGTAGAAGACTATAATTCCATCATATTTATCACTCTTTGTTACTTCCATCTATTGGAACACCAAGACTGGGGCCACCTGCCATTACCCAGTTGACACAACAAAAAGACATTCAGAAAATGTAAAAACATTACTCTCAACTTGAAAGACACTAATTATACATTGGTTAGGCATGTGGACAAAGGAGAAAGTAAATCTTGCATAATCGCATTCTGCTCAAATTGATTAGGAAGCCTTCTGAGGACCCCTATTCAAAGAAACAGAGCGAAGATAGGACTTCATTGCAATAACTGCTTAACAAAACCTAATGAGAGCCGAAAACTCAAGTTCGGTGTTTTACATTTTTCTTATATTAAAGGGTAATATCTTATTCCTCACTTACAAGAATTCCACATGCTCCGACGAAACAGCATGTCGGAAATTTAATAGTAGCTGACAAATGCTTTGGCGGTGGACAATATAGTAAGGAGTTATCAAAGTTTGTTCTAAAGATCTCCGAACTGACCCAATGCGCGGTGTGTACTTTAATGATGCATGTGAAGAGGCTCCCCAGGATAGGGTGTGACTGAGCAACAGACGTCTTTATGCTATACCCATTTTATTGAATTCGTATTATAGATTGGAGAGAACTCATCTTTTATAAAGAGGGTCTATTCATTCTCTTTATATGGATAGCCGAAACTTCGAGATCGCCACAAATATGGTCTGCTTATGTATCCATAATAGAAAAATCATTGTACACTTTGAAATATATCGGTGAGAGCATATCAAGATGTTGTTGCTAAAACTTACTATCAACTGGATATGACTTATCTCTGTGGGTTCGCCAACCTGTATTCGATTCCGGAGGCCACATACTAGAGGTCGATACATTTTAAAGAGTCTGCTTACTAACGTGTATGCGGTCTTTGCATTCTTAACGTTTGAGGGCATGCAAGTGGCTTCAGTGACCTTGAGAGTCTGACATGGCGACACTCCATGGGGTGTCCTTATTTTTGTGATGGTTAAAGTAAAAAAATAAATATTCGTTTATCGTAGAGTCATTTTATTCAATAGTATATAGTCGTTTTTCTATTATCACACAAGTCGAATAAGATATTCATGTATTTTCCATGAACATAAAAAAAAGATATGTTAACATGGTATCTTTCGAGGCATATCTATGAAAATGTAGACTGCGTCACCTCAAACTCTAAGCATTTAGAGATTTTATTATCATTGTGGGTTTTTTTGAAATTATCTCCATTTACTATCATCTCCAAATGCTATAATTAAAATTGTTTCAGAAATAAATGTTGCTCTTTGGGGGTAATGCTACCTGCACTCTGATAAAATAGTGATGATACCATACTTCTTTGAGATGTTTCGCCTAATTTATTCGTTTTGCATTTTTGAAAAGAATAAAAAGGGTGTGATTTCGTACTCCATATCGAATTATTGTGTGATGTTAGTTATTTACTGTATAATGCACGGTAAGTGTAGATTGAATGTTCGAATGAAGCTAGATTATGAATACGATACTGTATATATATGAAGAAGACCCCCCCCTTCAAAGAAATTAAAATTTTACCCAAAAGTATCCGTAATTGATCTTTAAGTTACTTGTTCAAGAACTTTAGGAATTGTGAAGTCAAATGTCTATCCACCCCCTTTTCTTAAAAATTAGTATCTTTTAGAAACTATCTACCTCCTACATGCCAACATCAAGTTTAAAAATAATTGTACGACTGACTTTTGCCCTCAATTGAAAACTCTCGTCTCTAATTATTTTCGGGACTATCTTCACTAACTTAAGGGAGGGGGCGGTCTATCTGCCACTCCGATCCTGTGACTTTTCGCATCGGAATGTCTATACATTTTCAGGCTCGTTTTTGTTCGACTGAGTGTATAATCATATATAGAATTTATGTATAAGATTCGATCTCTAGCTAACAAGTAGCTTTGATAAGAAAGTGACAGTGGTTGTTCAATGAAAAAAATTATTATAGGCTGCAAACAGAGAGAATGCACTTTTTATGAGATCCTACTCGACCAATTTTCTAGAAGCGGTAAGGCTACTCTCCAGTGAAAAGTCCATCCGACAGACTTTTTTTCGAATCAGTGACGGCCCTCCAATTTGTTCTCTCCTCGCTCGTGTCTGTCTATTAAACATTTGATCATTTATAACCTACGCACACCATTTAAGAATCCTCACCTACTCTCCTCCACGGAGAAATAATTCTTTTGACAAGACGTGATCTCAAATTCTTAATTACATATTACCTTACAACATTGTGGTTTAACCTAGATTATCAATATACCCATTGTGGTTGAGGCTACCGACGAACAGAGGTGTCACAAGTTTGAGTTTCATAGAAATGAAAGGACTGGGCCCTCTATTAGCTAACCTTACGAGGGCAGGTTACCCATTGGCGTATGATCAACATTGAAGACAGATGCAAAAAAATAGGGGTCTGAATTGGTGTCATTTAACATTTGTGAGTCAATAATTTTCTTGCTTCACGAGACCCGAGGAAGAAACAAAACTGTGGCCCAGGAAAAGCTGAAATTTCATATGAAGGTTGGGTGCTCCCCGTTGTGACATCACTAGTATGGGAGCAGAGTTCAAGGTTGTTTCCAGAGATCCACGAAAAGAATATGCACCCCGTAGGTTACTCATGTCGCAAAGGCGCCCCCAATAGGGGAATCAAAGGTTTTTACATATGATTAATTATAGGGAAAACAAGAGGCCCCACAGGCCTTTAATGATTCATCTGGAGTTATTCATAGCCCACCACTTTGAAGGGTTGGAGTCTGCTCGTAAAATTTCGATCTAGAGGTCCTTCTCTGTAAGTGTGAGCTCCCAATTATGCACGCGAGGCGTAAGTATGGTTTGTTTCACATGTTTAACATCTTATTCATCTGTTTTACAAATCATAGCGTCCATATGCAGTGTAAAATGTATTCCTCTTCATTTCGCAGGGGTACGTATCACACAAAAACGATATATCATTACAATCTTCACAAGTAAGGTGAATTGCTAACTAACGTAAAGGGAAGCTCCGCCTATTGGTACAGGCAACACACATCCATTTCTACAAGAATTGGCTATAAACCGTCGCCTTAGAATTGCTACGTCTCTTGAAGTATGGTGTCTCTTAAGGCGGTGCAGTAAATCTCTGATAGTATATGATCAGCACTATTCGGACAATAGCAAAGCAGCCCAACAATATATCTCAATCGCACCACCAGAACTACGATGCATAGGCTTTGTGTATATGAGAGTTTTAGATATGGAAGACCTACTAAGGTATTAGCAACAGTAGCAATAGCACTATTAAAGATCCGTATAGCGACATGGTGTGTCAATAAGCGCAGGCATTGGCTTTAATCCTTTTCTCAATCAAGGGCTCCACAATATTGTTATAGCCTAAACTCGTTGACCTCTTTGATTTAGATCAATCAAATTTTTTTAACCCAAATTCGATAAAGAACATCTTGCACCATGGGTAATTCATATTGTTGTGATATGGACGGGTGACTTTGGTAGAAAGGAAATTGCGGTTGGGGAAAAAGCCCGGAAACCATTGATTTGATCCCTTTGTTGAGGGTCCATGTATTTTTAAAGTTTGCCTTTGACCTTTGAACCCCAACTTCGAAAAAGACACCTGACGATTCATTGAGTAGAAATATCTATGAAATTTTTAAAAAATCTTCTTCAAAAAAACTGACTAGGCCAGAAATGCTGAAATTCATATTGAAAGCTTCCTGATATATTAGTGAACAACTCTGTTTAAAAATTGCTGATACTTCACTACACCACTGAGGGAACAGAACACAATATTCTTGAAAATTTATATGAAGCTTCCTGATTTCAAGTTTTTCAATTTGTTCAAATCATGACCCCGGGGGTATACGAATGGGGCCCCAATAGGGATCAAAATTTTTAACATTTTATAGATTATTATATAGGGGAAACTCTTTTGACACAATCTTCTTCTGAAGGGGACAAGATCAAACTTGCCCAGAAAAGCGCTTTGTATAATAGGGTTTATGGGTAAATAGACAAGCTTTGTGCCTGATATAATTGAGATTCATAGTCTCTGTAAAAACCCCAGACCCCGGGAGACGTTTGTGGCTAGGTTACACTTGTATTGGAAAGGACCATATAAATAGGGCAGAACCATCCCCAGTTTTTACATATGAATAGTCTGCTTTACTAATATAGTGTGTATAGAAATCTTTTTAAAATATTACTTCTGTTACGTACAGTAAATACCTCAACTGGCCGGAACTCTCCTAAAGATAATTCGACTTAGCACTACTCATGTGTTAGGTATAGGAATGGCAACGGTGAACAGTGGAACGAAACTTAGTTTTCTGTTTTCCATAGATCGAATAGGGTGACCCTCGTAAAGATGCACTGGGTCAAATGGTTGGGGCCCACAGTGAGTCAAGGCCGCAAGTCCAAAAGTAATTTTCACATGCAAAATATTATAGGGAATTTTTATTTTTTTTTTAAAATCATCTTCTAGTCATTGATGACCAGATTTGTTAACGACGTTACAAGATTAATTTACCTCGTATTTAGGAAGCTGTCCTGATTATGGAATGGATTATTAAGTTTGAGTATTAGATTGGAATGCCCCCCCCCCGGCTCATAGAAGGGGGCTTTGGGCTGGGGCCACGATTAGAGCGGAGAAGAAGATTTACTAACAAGTTGCATTTAACTACTATGTTGTACTTCACTTTTTAGATGAACGTAGCATGCTCAGGTGAGACTCTCGAACTGTTATTGGCCGATGCGGGACTTCCTATGTTTTCAAGTTGGCCCAGGTTATTTGAACGCGCTTACGATTCTCAGACAATCTTTAGGGGGATTTGAGCATTTTGATACGAACAAAAAAATAGTTTTTTTTAGTGCTAATTAGATTTAAAAACGTCTCTTATTTCTCCATACTATTTAAGGATTTTTTTTTGGATGCTCAGCCCAACCAGGAATGCAAATATCAGGATCTCACTAATAACATTAATTATTTTTCTCCTGGTACCAGCCTTTCTCTCTTTTTTTTTTTTTTTTTTGTTGAATATATAGTAAAGGTAGACATAGTGTTCTGCAGTTTTAGGTACTTCAATATATCACATCTTTTTTGTCTCATACTGAGATCCCTAATGTTTTCTCGTCTCTCAGGTGTCAAATCTATCTCCAGTACATCTATTTGCTCGCTCTTACTGCCAAAAAGCCACCAATTTTTTTGGTTGGTCCAGTTTGCTTTACGATCCGTGCTTATAGCCCCTCAACCATTCCTGGACAGAAAAAATTTAATTCCGTGGCAAATTAGAGGATTTTTGCTTTTTTTTTGATGCGATTGTTGTTGTTTTTAAGTAGGGGATGCCGAAAGGGATATTTGCGAAACTATGCTTCAATACCATCGACCTGTTTCCGTGGTCGGTGCACTTTTTTGTTAATGCGAATATTTCGCGCTTGCTGTTTTCTTGAGAGGAAAAATTCGCGCATATATCTAATGATTCTTACCAAAATTTCAGTATCCTTGTCGTACATTCTGGAAAAACTGTGCGCAAAGACAGTAGTTTTTAGATCTAGTTCCCGCAATCTCGTTGCTTTCATCTCAAAGTGATGGTTTCGTGGCGTGTGGCATAACCTTGTGTCACTTGTGTTATTTACAAGAGTCTAGCTGCATTGACAGTGGAAGTTTAAAAATATAGGGGTCTTTTTGAATAAAAAAAAATGGTTCCTATCGAAACTTGTACCCAAAGCAGACGTTGTAAATGATCCCAACTAAATATAACTATTATACGTCGCTCCTTCCGTGAAATGACAAATGTGTTGAATCCACATTGGAGCTTTTGAGGCCGGGTATTTTATTAAAACTGTATTAAATTTTGTGGGTTAAGTACAGGTTCTCCCATCCAGTTCAAAGCGACTCACAAGAGTTATCGACGCTACCGCAAACGAACTTACAAAGTCATACATACGTATCTTGATTTTATATTTGCCATTTGTGTGTCTTTTTGGCGGTGGTCCATTTTTCCCTGGGGGTAAAGGTTAGTTGCTGGTATAGTTGACACGGGCTCGTTTCGCAATATATGTTACATTAAACTTATGCGAAAGCGTGAGGGCGGTTACATTGGCAGTTTTTAGCACACGGTTCACGTCACTCTTCTTTGTGCACTTGACAACCTTATAGGTGACGGTTCTGTGCTATGCGTGATAACGTGGGTTTTTGAAAAAGCGAAAAAATTCCCACCCACCCGCCCCCCCAAAATTTTTGGTTTGAGGTGGGTATAGATATTTTATACCATTTCCAATATTATTGCGTATCGAGCTGAAGGCTTTTGGCTGCGGTTTTGGCTTTTAATTTCAGATTCATGCCGTCTCATGGCTTCCATGGGAGGGACATCATGTTGAGTGATACATCATTAGTAGCTCTGATGAAGCGAGCGTGTTAGGTACATCCATTTAACGATGCGGGAATGAGACTGTTCTCGTTGTAGTGTGGCGCTTTCCTATTGTGGGCGGAGGGTACTGGGGCGGAATTTGTGCCTAATGTACTTAGTGTGAGAGCTCCAATTCACTGAATTTGGATACTGTGTCCATTTCAGTTGTCCTTCCGTGTCGATATTGTTTTAACCTTCTATGTGCTATTCTAATGAGGGTATGCAGCGCGGTCGAAAAAAGGTAGCTTATAAATGGAAAGCTGGGCGGATATGTTGTATGTTTAAAGTGTTTGAATTCTTAAAGGCCAATGGACCCATCTTACCTCATATATCTCTTAAGATACTTGTTTTATGGTCTTGCACTTATTTACAAAAGTCATTCCTCGGAGTATCTTCCAGATCAAGATTGTCTGGACTCTCAGTCCCAAGTTTAAAACTGTGTCTCGATTTTATGCTTTTGATTGGTGGGAAATTCTTGTTGGAGAATAATTTGGACACATGCCTGTTCTTCATAGCTTACTCTATGTATGAGGTTGTTGACGGATTAAAAACACTCAACCACTAAACTTTATACCGCTGAATGTTACAGTTAATTAGTCGATTAAAAGGTTTTAGGAAGCGGGAAGAGCGGAAATATGCTAACAAATTTTAAAGCAAAAAAATTTCATTAGAGATCAACCACATCCACTTGAATTGACAAAACCATGTGTTAGGACGATGACCAGAACAAATTGAGTTTTATAGTGTTACACACTTCGTATAAGTCCCTCATTATGTGGGTATACATCAGCATTGGGTGCTGAATAACTTAGTGGGTCGGTTTTACATTGTTGTAAACGATGTATATTGTTCATTTTTAAAAGTTATTAGCTCTTGTTTGTACCAATTTATGGATTGAATTGATTTGGGTTTAGTGCCCAATTTTTCTTTAAATAAGCCATGTTGTGGGAAGAATTAAGAGCTTTAAAAATTTCAGATTATAACATACGGTCATTATTAGTAAAGCCATCTAATTAAAAAATATACCGCAGAGGGATTTCAGTTGCGATGAAGATTTGTAGGTCTGTTATATTCTTGTTTAATGAATTACATTTTTATAGAACTGATTGAAATTGTTCAATGTTATCAGAACATAATTACACCTGAAGAATGAGTGTGTGTTTTAAAAGGTTTTAGAAATAGATCGATTCTTTCTTCGATAGATTGATTATTTAGCTTGTTTTACGTCCGGCTCTACTGAGCATAATATTCACTCATATGGAGGACGTTCACCATTAGCCGAGTGAAGGGCTGCAAAAATTTCAGTCCTTATGCCCGGCCACTCAAGGCTTCTTATTTTTGAGCAGGGAGGAGATCATTTATATCGTATATCCTCGTTGTGTGGGAGGAATACCGACTTATTGGTTACTATATCGAACTAGTGAACCAAGCAATTTCCTTGTGTGTCTGTAAGAGATGCTGGAGATGTAGGTCGCCGCGTCGCTTCGGATGAGACCGGTAAAAAGGTACCGGAGGTCCCCGGTAGCATCAGGGCAGCAGAATGTTCTTTTCCGTGACTTTAAAGGAAGCTTGTTCAGTCTCCGTAAGTGCTCTTTACTGAGGCCTACCAGACTGCATCACCAGCGATTGTTGAACTCAGTTAGGTATTTACTTGGCTGTTAAAGTCTTGATCCGAACAGGTCAGGTGGTTGCAAAAACTTAAACAAACAAAATACACATCTGGGTACTTAGATCGTGGAGGTATCTCCCTATCTCCTAGTTCAAAAAAAAATTTATGAAGTGTCTCTCTACTGATGTGAGAATTTTGAAGGCGAGGGCGTATTTGGCTTAGGGAACTATATCTATTCTTATTGTCCGAAAGGAGGGATTGAGCATGCATTTGATTGTGTAAAAAAACAGTCTCTCAGCAGGTAACCTAAATGCCATGATATTTTAACATAAGATTATCACTAGATTTTATGTGGTCCGAAATAATACCGTTCTATTTTTTGTACTCCCCTCCGTGCATAATTCTAGTATTTCAGTTTTTAAAATTTTATTAGAGCAAGTACCGGACTTGGAAAATGTAGTGTGCAGAATTTTCTTCTAATAGTAATTTTATGGTTAACGATTATTAGATATGAGTCGCAACATATGTAGTCTCATTAAGTGAAGAATCCGAAGTGTCAAAGCACTGTTGTCAATCGTGTGTGAGATCTCTAAAAAGAAGTGTGACTCGTGTCACCTGAGAGGTCTCAAGCACTCTTGTCGCTCACAAATGAACTCGAAAGTGCGTGGGCTCGAAGGGCAATAACGCTCTTCCAGTAGTGGTAGTGCATAATAGTATATACAGCTTTCGAACGTGGTCTTTAGTCTCTATTCTTTTGTATATTATCCACATTCCTCACAGTTTTGTGGTGTACTCTATCGTGAGCTCTCTCGATTTCTGCGTATGACTCCCAAGCTCTTAGACTGGAGTAACTTTCGTACTCTCAATCGTGTCTATGGCAGAGAATGTTCTGGTAGGAAAATGGTGCTTCCCCGATCTTATCTTGTTCAGAATCTCTACCAGAAGCTATCTTAACATACAATCGCTCGCCCGAGACCTGCTTCTATACACCGCTGCCTCCCTCCGACGTGCAGCTGCCTACTCACCCGGTTTCGACTCACTTCCACTTCACTCACACTTTCAGTCTTACACAACTACAACTCAACAAATTCTAACTCCGCATGTTGCGTCTGTTGCTTGAAGCGGCTAGCAAAAGGAATGGTCTCCCACTCTGGGCACGGGAGTTTGTGCTGGCTCTCTGAAATTTTTTCGGGCCGTTTCTGCGGGGTTGTGAGTGGAGTTTGCTGGGGAAAAAAGCCGTTACTGGGGTGTTTGGATTGAGGGTCCTACTGCTCTCATCCGTATTAGTAGGTCCGTATACGTCGCCTAGATTCTCTACTGTTGGGTCGCCAGCGGTTCTTAGGAAAGCTCTTCCGGATTGTTGGGGTCCAGCCAGAGCTAAAATTCTAATGGCACCGACGGTAGTCCTGTGCGGTCACTCCTCTCCGATTGAAAACTAGGCGAAGGCGTGAGCACTCATGGGCGGTGGAACGTGATTGGACACATATAAGCTCCAGCGATGGCGTTATTCGAAACTGAATCTCATAGGGAGTAGTGCGGGTTTGACCATGAATACGTGTTTCGAGTGGCTAACCGGAATTGGTCGTTCTGTCTTCGACTATGGGGTTGTTAGCGGCCAGGATAAGTCAATATTCATTGAGAACCTTACCTGTATACGTTCCTACCAAAATAACTAACTGTATATGTATTCTTTTGACTTAGAACTTTACCCAAGTTCTTATGTTGCTCTCGTGCAATTGATTAGAGTGATAGGTCATATCTATTGTCACAAAATTCTGACCATTTCTATAAATGAAGAGTATGGCTCTAGGACGTGTCTAATATAAAGAAATTATCTATAGTGCTATGGGTTTACTTTGGGATAAATTAGAACTGTAAAATCTGATGGCAGATTGATGTCTTGCATAATCAATCCTCCGCCAGTCGAAATGCTGAGTAGCCTAGGAGGTTGGTCTTCCAGGTGGGGCTTGAGCACTGGCGAAAGCTGTGTTTTGGTCTTGCCTGACTTCGTGGCGTTGATGTCTTGGTCAAAAATCGGCCATCTGTTCGTTACTTTTAGCTGCCCTAGTTAAGAACGAACTCTCTGTACATCCTTCCCCAGTTAGACGCAGTTGCCATCATATGTGTGTTGGACACTCAAAAAATTACAAGGTGGTTTATTTTATCTGAGGGTAGTTTGAGTTCTGCTTTTGGTTTGAAATTGTCAGGGCCGAATGGTGTTGGCAAACCCTCGCCTCAGTACTTTCTGGTCTTTCTGCTGGATGTTCCTGGATTGTCGATGTGGAACATTTATGGCCAATGTCGTCCGCATAGTCCAGGTCTTCTAGGGAGGTCAATGCCAGGGTCCACTGTAGTTCCTCAACGCTGCCCCCTCAGTGGTACGACGCAGTCAGGCCAGTCTATGAACCAAGGAGAAGCGGGATTGCGCGAATAAGATGCATCCCTGCGTACAACTGCCAGGTTTTCACCTGGAATGGGTCTGTCAGAAATTGTTGTGTGGATGAGTTTCAACGGCTATATCGGGAAAAGTTCTATGTGTATAGGTATGTCTGGGATAGGTCTGATATGAGACACAGTGTTCGTCTAGGAATGCCATAAAGTGACAATGCAGGATTTTCCAGACAAAAAATATCGGGTGTAGGATTCATCCGAATGCCTTTTCAAAATCAACATAAGGCTTAGGGTTAAAAGTGGGCTGTCAGATTTTAGTGGTATGTGGCTTCGAATGAGCGTCGGCATTTCACAGTGATTTTCCTAACTTCTAAGGCTTGTGGACTCGGGGCGTGAAGATTTCCTCGACTTTTGCGCCAGCAATTATTTTACTGTTGCCAATCCAGTATTGGGAAAATGCCACAGTCGCACGCACGGTCTTATGAGTTACCGAGTGACTTCCTTCGCATTCTGTTCTACGAAGAACGTGTGTAGGCACAAGTACTTGAAGTGATTAGTTTGTATGGAGAGATAAAAGTCTAACTTGCCATTTGACAGATGGAATGATATGATGGAATCAGACACATACGGTCATTACCTGCATGAATCAGGGTAGAGTGTGAAAGTTGGTTTGGAGACTGCTCCCATCCAGTTGAATTATTCAACAAACCAGACCCGCTCGAACGATCTAGGAGAAAGGGGGTTTGGGGATATTATTGTGTTGTTGTCTAAAGTCATAATAGCTGTGTTTAAATTACTAGCTGAGAAATGTAAACCAACTTAGGTTTAATATTACATACAAAGGTGTATTGTAGTTTGAATTTGACACGATTTCATTGTTAGTAGTTTATTGTTTGGTTATTCGAATTATTAAATCATTTACCTGAGTACAATTAATGATTTTTGATACTTTTTGACGCCCTTGGGTCAAAGACTGGCGTTTGCTGTGATAATATGCGTTTAAAACCCAAATCAGATTAGATGCTATAAAGTATGATATAGCTTAGATATATAGCGGAGAGAAATGAAACACAGTTTTAATATACATATGTAGCCTATAATTTGTGACACGGGATTTCACTTGTTGAGGGCATTGATGTGTTTTATTTTG
>CAJDSM010089280.1:535-18227 GCA_903981925.1 Ostrea lurida
TACTATAATGTTCAACCTGACCAATAAGTGACCTAAATGCTTCAAACCTTGGGGGTTGAAGAATCCTGTCATCCAGAAAGAATCTGGTCTTCCAACAAAAACCCAGGTATGGAACTGGTCATTTCTCTCCAAAAGTTCTGTGAACCAAAACCCCAAAGTTGTTGACTGCCAAGATATTTTTCTCCATAAATTGGGGACTTTTGCATCAAACATGTTGTCAAGGGCATCTCTGAGGTTCTAAAAAGAATTATACAATTCACATATCTAGCATCTGCTAAATACAAAATTGAACCCATAGTATTTCAGAAGAATTTAGAGGTTTACAACACAAAATTGCAATCACCTGAGAGAACTAGGTAATTTAACCAGTTAATGATGTGGAGAATGAAAAGTAATTGATACATGCACAGGAATGTGTGTAAAATCATACCTCAGACATAATAATTGTACCATCAATGGCCAACTTCAGATCAGTCAACGTAATACGAACTGTAGAAATGACTCGTTGCATCCTATCTATTTCTTGCTTCAAGAAAATATTCAGAGGGTGCAGATTTCCATACTTCTTCAATCTGTCTTTGACCTGAAAATCATAAAATGACACCTTCTTACTCTATACAACATTCTTTTGTTGTTTTCATGATATTAACCATGATCTGAATCCCTCCATAAACATGAGAATATAAACTACTGCATAAAATGGAAATCACTCAATCATGAAGTAAATATCTTGTGCATGAACATGCTATTATTCATTGGTCAAACCATGAAAATTGAACCCAATCAAAACTAGAACACTGACAAAGTCAGCAAGGGCCCCGCTGAGGTAAATACACATCTGCATAAGGTGATAAACAAGTTTGCAAAATTTCTGTTCAGCACAATTTATAGATTTTGAGTTATAGTGTTCACAAAATATGATTTGCAAAATCTGTGAATTTTCATCGAAAAATTAAGTTTCCCCCAAAATATTGGCCCCTATAAAACCAAATTGCAATATGCCCATCTGCATATGGTGATGAACCAGCTATGTACAATGTATAGGTTTGAGTTTTAGTGTTCACAAAATATGATTTGCAAATTCTGTTAATTTTCTTAGAAAAAATGAAGTTTCCCCCCAAAATATTGACCTCTATAAAACCAAATTGCAATATGCACATCTGCATGTGGTGATGAATGAGTGTGCAAAATTTCAGCTATGTACAATGTATAAGTTTTGAGTTTTAGTGTTCAAAAAAATTGTTGACGGACAGATGGATGGACGGACAAAGTGAAACCTATAGGGCATCACATCTGTCAATGTGTGGCCCTAATAAATAACTTCAAACAAAGTTTAAAAACTGGGGACTAACTCCTTGTTAAAATACGGTAGATTCTCTTGAGTGGATACCATGCGGTATTCAATAGGGTCTGTAACCAGAAGTAAAACTTAAATCATCAACACATTGTAAGAATGCTCCGTGAATTTATTTGGTTGACCAGTTTCAACCTTAGACGGTCATCATCAGAACAAAGAAAAAGTTATAAGAATAAATTCACTACCTAAGTAAAAATTTTGGGCAACTTAACAACATGCATATGAGAATAAAATATGATTGTTTACAGAGTTTGTAGGCTGTGTAGTGTGTACCGAGTGAAATTTTTGTGTTGCAATACATTATTTTCAAATGTATATAAATATTTAGTGCCATATTGTCAACATAAGATAACCCTCTGATCATTTGATCTTTTAAAAAATTGACATTCTTTGCAGAACAAGCAAACGACAATCCACTTAGCATGCCCCGTGCATGCAACACACAAGATTGTTAACAAGATATCAACTAGTGACGTACCTGAATATCATACCTGGAAATCCCAGATAGGTTCTACCCTTAATCGCATTGGGCAACATTTGTGAGAAAGGGGTTTGATGATTCTGTGATAGAATGCTGAGCGACGTCCTAATTCAGGTATGTTCCACAAGGGTTTGGGGAATAGTTACTTAGTGATCCGTTGAACCCTTTGACGCCTTGGAAAATGCAATAGTGGTGAGTGCGCTCTTCATGGGCAAGCAGTGTGTGAGGTTTGAATGATTATGCTGAGAACTCAGCGCACGTCCTATCTTTCACCAAGGTTTGTGGGGTAATAGTTACTGAATGACCTTTGAACGCTTGTGTTCTTAGACCGTTGAAAAATCACTATGGTCATCCTCTGCTCCCGATGAAACAACACAATTGTGGAAGGGTTTGATGTATTCTGTGTGATGAGATTTGCTGCGACTGCTCATATGTGTTGTTCAACCGGACGCCGGACACACAACACACAAAACATGCCGGCAAGCGAAGTCTATAGTCCCGTCCGTCAACTCGTGCGAAGGAGGAATAATAAAATGAAAAATAAGCAAGTGTTCTTGGATGCAGTTAAGACACAATATAGACTTGGTACTCCACTGCTCTGTGTTTTATAGCGCAATTACAAATTAAACGTAATATCTTGAGCTCAAATGCAAATTCCTAGCCTGAGCATCTTGCCCAATTTACCAGTATTGAAAAAACGTAATGCAATATGATATTTTTATTAACAAATCACAATATTTATCGGAATACCAGTACTATTGCACAGCCCTATTTATCATTGTTTATCACGTAAATGGACAGAAATATATATATTACAATTAATTTATTAGCCCTTAGTTCTATAATTTTATACACAGTATAAATATGAATTTGTATTTTATAATGCACTAATTGAATGGTTTGTGGGTTGCTGAAATGTTCCGTGATGTAAGGATTGTAATGTTTTCAGTTGTGACAATTTAGGTGAGACGTATTGTAGTACTTCTGTTGAATGTTCACAAGTAAAACTTAATGATAAGGTGAAATTTGTTCAGACAAGATGTCTCGAGATTTTACCGTATCTTCAAGTTTTACCTCTTATGGTGTGAAAGATATACGACCAAATTGTTAAAGTTTTTTTTGGACTTTTTTTAATTTCTGAAAACTAGGTCAATGTCAACAAAAAGAATTTCACCACAGACAGACAGGAGAGATCATAAAACTATAATATGCCCTTGAATTTTCGATCCTACAGGCAGAAAAATATCAGTCTTCATGCATCATTGTTAGTCAGTTTGGTTAAAAATACCTCATGTGGCAAGTAATCAGCAGTAAGTTTGGACAACATATCAGTAGCTAGTCTATATACAACACTTTCACGTGTTTCACCACTACCACCTCCACTGTCTTTTGGCTGTATGCTCATAATGGTGTCCAGAATTTCTTTGGATAAATTGGTTTGGTATCTGAAATATTCAGCTAAATTCAATATACCGGTACTAAGATGCTCAACATTCATCAATTTTACTTGATAGTATGTCAAAATACATAATTTTAAATGTGAACATTTCACTAAGAACAAGCCCAATTACTGGTAGTAAGTTGGTACTTTGTATCTCAAAAGCTTCTACAGGAGAAGACAAAATCTCTAGCTGTGGTCTTGAACTTGAAATTATACTGATGACATTTTATCTCTTACTAATAAATTCATTTTTATTTATATGTCAATTCAATATATTCCAGTGAACTCAAAATAAAAGACACCACACAGTCTACCACATCTGCTTTGTACTTAGATATCATATTGAACATGGACATTAATGGGAAACTAACAACTCAACTTTATGACAAATGAGATGATTTCAGCTTCTCCATCAACTTCCTACATTCCACTATTACCTGCATATGATGTTTATGTCTCTTATGATAGATACATGCAAGAGCTTGTTCTGCATATGATCAGTTTTTAAAATCTAGGCAGACAAACTGAATCTCCACTATATCAGGAAGCTTTTATATAAATTTTCAAGCTTATTCTGGCCCAGTGGTCTTGAGAAGAAGATTTTTTACAGGTTTTCTAATGCATTCACATGTAAACTTTGATCCCTAATTGTGGCCCCACGTACCCCTGGGGGGGGGGGGTGTCATGATTTGAACAAACTTGAATCTCCACTATATCAGGAAGCTTTTGTATAAATTTCAGTTTTTCTGGCCTAGTGGTTCTTGAGAAGAAAGATTTTAAAAGATTTTGGGCCCCACCACATGAAATCTGGGGCCAGTGGTTCTTGAGAAGATTTTTAAATGAAACCACCTTAGGTTTGCATTTTTGTTTATCTCCCCTTTGAAGGGGGTCAGGTCCTTCATTTGAAAAACTTAAATTCCCTTTACCGAAGGATGATTTGTACCTAGTTTGGTTGAATTTGGTCCAGTGGTTCTGGAGAGATGAAAATGTGAAAAGTTTACAACAACGACGACAATGACAGACAACGGACAAATTTTGATCAGAAAAGCTCACTTGAGCCATCAGTTCAGGTGAGCTAAAAAGTCCATACTCACGTAATATCAGCATTGGGATGTAACCCAAAAGCCTCTGGGGAATCAACTAAAGGCAAATTTTCAATGAAGTTCATGACATCAGCGAGTGGTTTCAGGTTTGGTATTTTGTATCCAACATAAAAGTGGAAGTTTGGCTGAAACATGAAATCTCCAAACCAAACCTACAATAAAACAATAATAAATAAAGTACACTTCCCTGGCACTTGATACATCTGGCAGGAAGGGTTTCTTAATTAATACAACAGAACAGATGACAACTAGCTACTAATTTTGACTAGTGCGCTAAACTTGAAAAGGAATCCTACAATACATTAATTTCAGTAATGACACTCACAGTATCCAAGCTCAAGTCAGAAAACATTTTCCTATATTGGGTCACTGTGACTTACCAGTAGATTTAGGCTATATTCCAAATGTTGTTTATGAGGATTTAAAGCAAATTTCAAAGGGGCACAACTCCCACACAAATTAGGGGATCAAAATTTATTTCTGTTATATGCACAACTTACATATGATGTCCTTTGCTACAATCGCAACTTCTCGGCCTTGTCCGGCAGAGCTCGGAAAAACACCTCGAATGTAAATTTACATTACCGGATGTTAAAAATTTGTGTACAAAATGGATGCGGCCAGGAGTTATGAGGAGTGTTTAGATTTTTTTCAATGAAGATCTTTATGTATTCTTTTGAGTGAAGGGAAAACAGAGAGAAGGTTTTTACAAGCACTGTATAAGGAAAGGATTGTATAGGCATTTTTACCCCATTTTCCGCCATGGACACTACACCCAAATACATTCGCGGTGTTTTTTCCCGAGCTCTGCCGGAAGGCCCGAGAAGTTGCGATTGTCCTTGGCTAAAAGCATATTAAGTTTCTTCAAAATCAGATCAGTAGTGTTCAGAGAGTTGTGCTGAACAAGGTTATTTACGAGGATTTAAGGGCAAAATTTCTAATTTTCAAAGGGGCATAACTTCCAAAAACGAAGAGCCCAAGGGCCACCATCGCTCACGCTGAGCACAGCTGCTTCACTAAGAAGAGGCAGTAAGTTTTGGGAATTTAGAATGTGCCACTGTTGGACTAAATCTAACCTAATGTTCGGGGTGGAGGCATTATCTGAACCAACTTAAATCTACTCCATATCAGGAAAGCTTTCAGGGTAAACATCAAAACCTCTTCTGGGTTCAATGAAAAGATTTTAAAAAGAATTTCTCTCTACTATCTGCATGTAAAACTTTGATCCCCTAATATAAAGCCTCATCATACCCCCCCGAGGGTTATGATTTTGAACAAACTTTGATATCTCCACTATATCAGGAAGATTTCAATATAAATTTCAGCTTTCCTGGCCGCAAGTGGGTTCTTGAGAAAGGAAGATTTTTAAGATTTCCTCTATATATCTGCATGTAAAACTTTGATCCCCCTATTGTGGCCCCATCATACCCCGCGGGGGGGTCATGATTTGAACAAACTTGTCTCCTCTAAATTAGGAAGCTTCCATTTATAAATTTCAGCTTTCTGGCCGCAGTGGTTCTTGAGAAGTGAGAGTTTTTAAAAAGTATTTTCCCTATATATTCATTATGTAAGACTTTGATCCCCCTATTGGGGCCCCATAGTCACCCCCGGGGGTTTATGATTTGAACAAATCTTTGAAATCTTCGTCTATATCAAGGAAGCTTTCATAAAATTTCAGCTTTCCTGGCCCAGTGGTTCTTGAGAGAAGATTTTTTTAAAGATTTCCTCTATAGAATCATATGTAAAACTTTGATCCCCTATTGGGGGCCCCATAGTACCCCTGGGGGTCAATGATTTTGAACAAACTTGAATCTCCTCTATATCAGGAAGCTTTCCATATAAAAATTTCATGCTTTCTGGCCCAAGTGGTTTCTTGAGAAGAATATTTTTAAAGATTTTCTCTATAATTCTGCATGTAAAACTTTGATCCCCTTAATTGTGGCCCCATCGTACCCCCGGGGTCATGATTGAACAAAACTTGAATCTCCTCTATATCAGGAAAGTTCCATATAAATTTCAGCTTTCCTGGCCTATTGGTTCAGGTGAGGCTAAAAACTAGGAGATCAAAATGCCCAACTACACATGATGTCCTAAGCTGTCCAAGTTTTGTTAAAAAATCGGATCAGTAAGTTTTTAGAGGAGTTGTGCTTGACAAACTCTGTGATTGGACACACAGACAGACTGACAGGCCAAAAAACAATATGTCTCTTCGCCACCCTAAAGGGGGGGGGGGGGGGGGGACATAATTTTTTTTTTTTTTTTTTTTAAAAAAAATTTTTTTATTTTGTTACATATATATTCAGATATAGCAGTTCAAATGAGTAGTTGAGAATATGTGAGATTTTGAGGCAGGAGGAGCGAGAGAAAGAGAGAAAAAGAGTGTTGAAGAAAACAGTTGGTTCCACCTGTTCCACTGGCAATCACGTACAATAATTTTCACCATAAATAACCATGTAATAAAATCTGGTGGAATTATAACCCCAAAGGCCCATGGATTATATCTAGTGTAAAATTCAACAGAATTATCATTATATCCCAGCAGACAAAAACTGCAGTAGTATAGTAAATTTTCTCTACCTTTGCAAATGTGTTCAACAGTCTGCTGTCATAATCATCTGTGACTCGTTCCCCCATACTGCCCTCAACCAAGCATGTACCAGAACTTTGTCATGAATTCTTAATAATGACCACAAATAATGTTATATTTCTTTCAATAAACATATATCAGCATGGCAATACAATAGTCCCTACCAGTTGCAAAAAAAATAATGGACAGCTGTATATATTCAAAAAATTCATTATGTAGATTGTTTCACAACGTTTTTTTCTATGTCCAAGTGAAAAATCAATGGACGAAATAAATTCAAAACTTTGAGCTGTAAACTTGTTTATGGCAAAGCAATGGAAAATATCAAAATGAGTAATTTGTTAGCATAAATAAGATAAGTGCGGAAACTGAAATTCACCCTATATTTTTTTCAAATTCAAGGGAAATAACTTATTATAACAAGGGGCCCAGCAGGCCTTAACGGTTCACCTGAGTATCATAGCCCACACAGGGAGTCTCATATTGCATTTTTTAAGTTTCAAATACAAAGGTATTTTTATTCACATGTTAATGATTCTTTTAAATATATGCATGCATATGATTCCTATTCACCATATACACAAAGAAGATTATCATTTCAATCTCACACGATTGTTCAAGAATTTTTAATGAAAACCCATATTGCTACTTAATGTCCAGTGGGAGCTGACCTTTGGACCTAAAATTCAATAAAGAACATCTTCGTCTCATGAGTAGTATATAGTATGAATAGTGACTCTAAGGTAGAAAGGATAAATGCTCTGGAACCCGGAATACCATATGCTAAACTTTGATGTCCAGTGGCACTTGACCTTTGCCCTTTTGACTCCTAAATCATAGGAAACACTTTTGTCCATGGGTAGACCTATATCTGACATGGTGACTAGGTTGAAAGGCTAACACTAAAGTCTGGGAACCATTCTGCCTACAGACGGATGGAACAGAACAATCTGTTCCAGTACCCCCCCCCCCCCCCCACTTGTTGCAGGGGGGTATAATTATGATAAAGCTCCCTTCTCATTCCAAATATTCATTTACTTTCACATTAATATCAATAGCATTGGAAAAAAAAGATGCTTTTCAAATGTTTTACAATATAAACACTATGTCCAAAGTCAAAGGTGGTTGACTGAGTACATGAAAGTGAAAAATTTCTTTTGCATTTAAAAGCAATACAAGCCTGTTAACTGACCAGCAATTTTCAAAATACTCCAATATGCACGCAGTCCAACATCTACCGATAATAACTAAATATAATAGATTAAGAGGCTGATGAAAAATACTGCAAAATAAACATGTGAATATTGATCTAGCACATCTCAAATGAGTGTTTCAAATAAACTGGCTATAAAGCCTCAAACGCAATTAATTGAAGATTGCGGCCAATGATTCAATGCCCTAGCACATCAATAATACAGACCCCAGTCTATCATTCACCTTCCAACAATGACCAACCACAAATTTAACTTTCACATTTATTAGGATAAACCACAATACTTAAAACACACAATGTTGGAGATAACTGGCCGCAAATTTTTTTGGTCCGGAGTCAAGGAAAGCACCTAGGATACCATAAACCAAACGGGCAAACTCAGTGGCCTCGCTTTGATGCGACGTGCCATGGAAACCCCCATGCTTAACACACGCATGGTGGCAGGCATACAAGCTGCACAGCTTTCAAACACCCTGTCTCTGGCTTGCTACCACTGGTTTCGAATTTTAACCAACTGACCAGACTGTAGCCTCTCCTCCTTTTTATAGAGGTAGAGGTGGACCGAGCACTGAAGTGCTGCAGACCCCAAGCAGTTTTACATTTTCCAAAATACTTTTACCAAAATGGCAATTTAGCTTCCATAGCTAACACAACGCCATGACACATCCTCATGGCTTTGATGTGCAGATGGGCGAGACATCAGGTTAAGCATGTGCCCATTGATTGCCTCAAGTTTTCCTGACTCTCCCCTTAAAGGTTGCGACAAAGTTTATACCAAGAAAACTTAAAATTATAATTATAAAAGTCTAGTAAATATCACCACACTAATATAATATATGTGGTTCCAGCAATTTTAAAAAGTGCGCTATCTCATTGGGAATATGCTCAATTTAAATCCCTCAGGGTGAAATCGTCGCCTACAAAAACTAAAATACTTGGCAACAGATTAAAATTGTTTCAACGAAGACAAAATATAATCAAAATTCTGATATCAAACAAAGGGGAGGGTGGGCGGGTAACCATGCTTGCTCTCAAGCAAAAGGAAGTGTTATCAGTTTAACCCTCCCCTTTTAAGAACTAGTTAACTTGTACCAAAGTTAAGTCCAGTTTTGATGCTACACTCAATTAAATGGGAATTATCCTCATATTCATTTCATAATCCATATTAATTGAAGATTGCGGCCAATGATTCAATGCCCTAAGGCAACATCATATACAGACCCCAGTCTATCATTCACTTCCACAATGACCAACACTAATTTAACCTTGTCACAATTTATTAGGATTATAAACCACATAATCAAAACAATCAGACAAATGTTGAGATAACTGGCCGCAAATTTTTGAGGAGTCAAGGAAGACAACTAGGATAATACATAAACAAACGGGCCAAACTAGTGGCCTCGCTTTGATGCGAGTGCCCAATGGAAACCCCATGCCTTAACACACGCATGGTGGCAGGCATACAAGCCTGCACAGCTTCACACCCGTCTCTGGCTTGTTCTACCTGGGTTTTTCGAGATTTTACCACTGACCTAAGACTGTAGCCTCTCCTCCTTTTTATAGAGGTAGAGGTGGACCGAGCACTGAGTGCTGCAGAACCCCAAGCAGTTTTAACATTTTCCATACTTTTACCGATGGCATTTAGCTTCCAATGCTGAACAAAACAGCCATGACTACTTCCCTCATGCTTTGATGCAGATGGGCAGAGACAAACAGGTTAGCTTTATGCAGGATTGTTGTCTTCCTTGACCCCGCCACCGACAATCGATATGATGTCCCCCAACCAAAAATTGACCTTATAATCAATTAATAGACCCAATGGACTGAGGCACTGAAATGCTGCAGGCCCCAAGCAGTTTACCATTTTTATAACTTTGTCCAATGGCATTTAGCTTCCATGCTAACACACAGCCATGACACATCCCCATGCCTTTGATGCAGATGGGCAGAGTCTTCCTTGATCCCGGCCACAAGACTCATCAGATATATGTTCCCACCAAAAAATTGACCATGACGCAAAATAAACAACCTAAAGCTGGTACCCTGAGGGGAATTTTTATTTCCCTAACAGAATGCCACCCACCCTGGGATATAAGCAATCCTGTTACCACTGTTGGAGATAACTGATCATATATCTAAACAAACTGGTTTGATGAGCATTGAATATTTGTCAATGAACAATGCAAGCCCAATTAACTAAATACGAAAAGAATTTTGAATGTCTTGATTTAAACCTTGCAACATTTAAAAATCACCACCTAGAACGTACCATGCCGGTATAGCAGGTCAACAAACCGACTGAGCAAGGTTGCAAGGCACCGACATAACAATACAAACTACATGAATTTAATGAGAATTCTGAAGTGCTGTGTTGCCAGATGTGGCGAGGTCATTAAATTGGAACTCAACAAGGATAAGCAATTTATCTGGCTTGCTAGATCCTAAATACTCAGTTCCTGTTTAAAAGTTGTAAGGTGTACAACCTTTTGGGCCCTCTAAAGACCCTTCCAATGATGGTCCTTCCCAAGGTAAAGTACTCTAAACCCTGCCTATTTAACCTACCCCTCCTCCAAGTAGGAATTGACAATCCCCACTAATCCAAAAATTCTTAACAACCTGGAATACTTAGAGTAGAGGAAAGGAGGGGAGGTGATGGTTTTTTTTTTTTTTTTTTTTTTTTTGGTTGTTGTTGTTCTTGAAATATATCACTCATATTGAGGTGTCACCAATTGCAGGTGCAGGCTGCAAATTTAGAACCCTAGCTTATGGCACTCAATAGCTTTTAGCAATGGGGGTTCTAAGTGTGGTGCCACACATACTGCGACACGGGCCTGCCGCTTTTAATGGTCATATCCAAAAGACCCCGTGGATTCTCACTTCTAAAGCCGAGCCTGTGTTGAGGGAGCAATCACTAACCGTACCTGTCTTAGGTTTGATGGAACCGGGTGAATCTGTAACAACCTGATTTAGCCAGATAGTGCCACTGGCCCTACCTGTTAATTTTGTAGGAGACAGAGCTCCGAACAGAGCAATGACATAATTGGTTGAAGGAGTTAAATTTCAGATGTGATAACTGGGATAGCCTGCTAGTAGCCATAACCAGAAGCACCGGACAAAACCCAGCAAAGCACAACCCCCGCCAGCCACATACTCTCATGCTCAATTTGAGTCAACTGAAGCTTAAACAAGAAAAGAATATGGCCAGTACACAAATCCATGTTAAAAGACTCCACAAGCTTGACCCCGAGATCAAAAGTCATCAATGTACGTGACGCAATCCCCATGGGTGATACAACCACAAACCAAGCTCAATCCAAAGTCAGAAACTTTACACCTTTGACCTTGAGGCCAAAGTCAAAAGACAGGGCCACAAATGCAAGGCGACACGTTCTCATACTGATACACCCACATGCCAGACCACGGCCATGCCCATGTCAAAGAGGCCCGGACACGAATCAGCACACCTAGACAGTCGGACACAGAGTACATGACAAATCGTCTACCAGTGATGCACGCCAGGTGCCACATGTGAAGCAAGGAACGCCATGACAAAGAACCATAGGCGCCGAACACTAAATCAAATGTTAAAAATAAAATGATCAAGTTTTGACCCCCGAGGTCAAAGTCAGGGTCATTAAACAATGGCAACATGTCGTCTCATAGATACACCCACGTGCCAATATGGTATGCAACCTAAAGGAACAAAGGGTTACCACGGTGGACACGAAACCTTGATCTGCCCGAAGAACAGACAGAGTGAGTCCTTATATATCCACCCCCCCCCCCCCAAACTTGTTTGCAGGGGGTATAATAATTGGCATGAAATCAGTCCCTAATTTGTGGAGAACGACTAATTAGTTGAACAGTTGATGCTGGATGCTTTGCCTCTGGCAATTTCCCACAGATATGTTTAAACATGCATAGATCTGGGGAAGAAATTGCAACTTTGCCCTTATTGGGAATGGTAGCAATACACTAGGTAATATAGCAGTTGTGCAGCTCTGACTTGAGGCTTGTTCCGTAATCGAACATGCAGTTTTGACAAGCAGAAAAACTGTTGGCTTGCGACTTGGAGTAAGCCAAATTAAGTTTTGGACAGATAACGCCCCAGGGGATTGCTAAAGCTTTGCGGAGACGATATTGCTCGTCAATATAGCACCAGCCTTGCAATCTAGTAAACAGCTAGTCTAATGTCCCACCATATATCAAAAAACCTTTGCTCTACTGCCGGTGTTTTTCTTAACGCTAATTATGCTCATGTAAATCAAAAAGCAGTGGTGCTTTTTTTTTTTTTTTTTTTTTTTTGGTAGGTATGGTTCATGTTTGACTCAAATCAATCAGAATTTCCCAATCCCTGATTATAATTTCCCACTCATGACGCCTCCAAATGTAACTTGAATCTTGCTGATTTTCAAACAATAGGCCTAAAAGTAAATCCAATGAATGAATGCCCATCCCATTTTTTATTTTTTTTTATTTTTTATTAAATTTATTTATTATTTGCTTTAGTTCTATGGGATGTGTAACCACAATATATCAAAAATAGCTAACTTCAGCCCCCCCCTGCCCCAGTGGGAGTGAAATTAGATTGATCTCTGTCCAGAGAAAAAATTTGATATTTGAAGAATTATCCAATACCTATGTAAAATGGTTGGCCCCCAAACCCCAAGTCTAGGTCCAGTGATTACTCCCTGAGGCCTCAGATGGTTCCTCTAAGCATGGCAGGTCGGTTGTCAGCCCCAGGCCTTTTGCTCCAGTCCCCTAAATAGAGGCAGGCATTTTTGTATCCTCTGTCCTTTAATGGAGAGATCTTTTCCTCCTTGGCCTCCCTTTTACTCTTTGGTGGCATAGATTACAATGGATGGAATATGGATAACTTTCTTGTTGTTGTTAAGCCATGCTTGCTCTCAAGAAAAAGGAGTTGTTATCCAGTTAACTCCCCTTTTAGAAACTAGTTAATTGTAACCAAAGTTAAGTCCAGTTGATGGCTATACACTCAATTCAAATGGGATTAAATCTCATATTCATTTCATAATGCCATATTGTCATAATCTGACATGGAACGAGGATTGCCGAAACATAATCGGGTTGCTAAGGTCAAGGTCATACCAAAAGATCTAAAAACTGACCTGAGTAAATGTTTTATAGGTTCCCTTGGACCAATCCCCAACTCACCTTTTTTAGGGTCCAGATCAATCTAGATGATTCTGCAAACAAACTGCACACTTCAAGTTCCATCTGACGAGTTAAATTCATAAAGGAATGTTCCAACCAAGAGGAACCAAAATTTTCTTCTTCCCTAATAATTCCAATTTTTGAGCTTCATTTCTTTTGATTCTTGCCCTTGAATTCATTTTCATCTTGTACAAATTTTAATTCAATACAATATACCTGACAACTGTGTGGGAAAAGACACAGCAAAAAAGCAATTTGGCTTCCAACTGAACCAAGTTGCTAACATCCAGAAAATCTTGAGTAATTCCAGCATATGTCCTCTTACCTGCCTTGATCCTTGAGGTGGTTCATTTTGTGAATTTTGATGGATGTCTGTGGTTCAAGAAAACATTTTATAATATTATGATAATGACTACCACATGTAACTGATAAATCAGATATTTTCAGTTTAGGTAATTGGTATACATCTAAAATAATTCCGAAATGTCCTTTATTACGATGTTTTGATTGGATAAAATTAAATCGAAACGAGAATTTACTCATCAATAAATCCGAAACGTTATCGTCACAAAATACGCGCATGAAAACAAACAACGTAACACACGGAACTTTCAACAATTTTTAAAAATTGTTCATACAGCAGTGAACAAATTGGAATTATAAGAATTAAACATTCTTTTGAAGAATTTATCAATGTGTAAACTCTGGAATGTTACTCACAAAACTTACATGAAAAGTGCTTTGGCACTTTTATTCAGTTTGTGAGTAAATGTCAGAATTTTACACATCGAATAAATTCTTCGAAAAGAATGTTTAATCCCTATAATAAAGATGAAATGGTCAAATATCATTCGCCCATTGGGACAGTGGCATTTTGCAAAGATCACAATAAAATCTGGTTTTGAGTTAAAGTATGGAAACAAAACCTGGATCCAAAGGAAGATTCATGAAAACTGTCTGACCTTCTTTTTAGCCGTTAAAGTAGGGCATGGGACTCCAATTAAGCTAACAAGTGAAGCTGATTATGTATTCTCCATGAGAAGGATGTAAAAAAAATGGGCAAATGCAAATATAAATCTGTATCCAACATGAAAACATCCTGGGAAACATTATTTCAAGATGCACCATTATACCCCACGAATCAGAATACATTCTCAGAGGAAGCTGTGACTGCATTTCAGGCAATATATATCTAAACCATGATGCAAAATTAATTGTTACCCGTGCAGAAGACTAATAGGAACCCAGCGTGTTCCTTCAGTTGTAATCCCGACTCGAAAGCATCAATGGATTTGAGGAGTATCTGTTACCCGCGTGTCCAACAAATTCATTCAATGTAAATCAGACCCAAATGCAGTTCTGTAACAATGCCCATCCACTGCCTGTGAAGAAAAATTATGTTTTGAAAATAATTCTATACAACATCATACATAGTGTACACATTGGAACAAAAAAAATTAAAATTAACATAGCCTGGTACATCACAAGATACAGTTAATATTTTACATAATCCCTTTAACTTCATAAAAATTTACACACTCATTTGTTCCCATCAAAAATTAACATTGCACAAGCTCATTCAATGTTAGTTATTCTGCATTAAAAGGGACGCCATCAAATGCCCTCCTATCCTATGCATTTGTTGTTAAAAGTATCAGTAATCGCCAATGGCTAATTGAAATCAAAAATAATTTTATTTCAGCTAAAAATTCAGTAGCAGTAATATAACACAAAATGGCCTATGAAAGTACGCATATTGATGAAAGACTTTACATAGTATAAGTAATAATGTATTACATAATATAATGTACATACAGTATGTAATGCATGAATGTTGAACATTACATATCTATTTGGAACTGATTTTTAAGAGATCAAAAACCCTGAGAATGCTAAATTTACAATTTTGGTAACATTATAGTCATGCACCCCCACCTCCCCCCTTCTTTTAGGGGGGGGGGGGGTGCTTTTTCTCAATATGCATTTAGTTTTCATACAGTGTCAAGCAAAATTAGGTGCGAATAAAGTAATGAAAAACCTCATTTAGGCACAAAATCCAGTAAAATTTCATCCCTATAAAATATATTTCCAATATAACAATACCTTTGAACACTGAATTCCTGGTAACTGTTAGAAATAATACCAAACATTTTTTTAAAAAATAAGAGATATTTAATTCAAATTTAAGAAATAAACCCTAAAACATATAATTTCTTTCAAGAATTTTAAATGAAAAACCATAATTGCTACTATAATGTCCAGTGAGCTTGACCTTTGCCTTTTGAACCAAAATTTCGTACTAAGCAGAAACATCTTGACATAGGGTAGTTTTCATGTGTATGATATAGTGACTATAGGTAGAAAGATTAATGCTGAAAGAGCCTGGAAACCATAATTGCTAACTACTTTTGATGTCCAGTACACTTGAACCTTGAGACCTTTTGAGACTCCAAAATTCGATAAAGAAACATCTTTGTCTCATGAGTAGTATAAATGTAATGGATAGTAGTGACTCTAGGTGAAAGGAATAATGCTTCTTGAGCCAGAAACAATGAATCGCTACTACTGGTCGGATGTCCAAGCAGTGTGCTTGACCTTTGCCCTTGTTGACGCCGCAAATTCAATGGGGAAACACCTTTGTTTGCACGGGTTAAACCATATGCAATGATATGGTGACTCTAGGTGGTAAAGGGCTAAACTAAAAAGTCTGGGTGAAACCATTATAGTCATGCATTCTTGATTCTGTCTAGAAGACAGATGACAGACAAAACTTGTTGCTGGGGGGTAATGATAAAAGGCTACCTTCTCGAATGCCAAAATATTCATTTAGTTTCACATTAATATCAATGTATTGAAAAAAAATTCTCAAATGTTTTACATATAACACTATGGTACCAGTTTGCCCCCCCCCGTCAAACCCCTACCGCCGGGGATCACCAATTTTACAAATTTCTGTTAGAGGCCTTCTCTGGCTCTAACATCACTATCATTTGGTTTCTCTCAGCATTGCGGTGTAAAGACGAGATTTTTGAAAAATTGGTCCACTTTGGCCCACTACTCCAAAGGCCCCAAGGGGTGCAAGAGACCTGGAAACAGAACTTGTACACGTTTATATAGTCACTGGCCCAAAATATTGATGATTTTCACTGGATCTCAAAACCCTTGCCAGTCCAAATAAGGAATATATTACGCAATCCCAAAAATCCACTCGTTTTATAGTAAATGATTTGTGTCCAATATGACGAGAGCTTAACAGTTTGCCAAAAAAATTGCAAAAAAATGGGCCCATTTTCAAAAAAATGAAAAATATCCACAAATTCAGGTGGTTTTCCTTTCAGAAAAACATACAAGCGCATGCGTCGAGCAAATTCATATTCAGTATGTTTTTTATCTTTTAATGATACACAATATATCTGATTTTTATTTTGGCTCGACAAATGCCGCACAGGTCTTTTCCTGGCAGTATGTGTATCACATTTGACTGTTTTCCAGGCTCATTTTGGAACAAAGGGCGGGAAAATGTCCTTATTCGTGATGTATATATGCAATTCAAATTAGGAATGAACAAATAATTTCCCCCAATATTGTTAACGCGGTAGTATGCTGTTAATATATTTTACTTTCTTAAACGGTGATAAAGGTTCTTTCAGACACATTTTGTAGAGAGAAAAAATTATTAGGGCGTGCCTTTTTATGTATACAATCGTACATTGTTCTTTACAATTTATGTGCCCCTTGTCCCTAAGATGCTTCATTACCAAGATTTGAAAGAATTGGAACAGGTGGTTATCAGAAGGTTAAAAATGTTCCAATTGTTAACCGGACGACGCACGTCGCAGACGACGACCAATTGCAATAGGTCACCTGAGTTTACTCAGGTGACCTAAAATGTGAAAAGTTTAACAAAGCTGGTGGACAGAACAGATAACTGGTGAATCAAAAAGCTCACTTAGCGAGCTTTCGCTCAGGTAGCTAAAACCCTCTATATGCCCCTGAATCAAAGATTTCAGGGGCATAAAAAAGGGGGCAAAGCATTCTTTCATATGAGCCCTTCATTCGAGAGGGACTTCTTTACCCAAGCATTCTTTACCCAAGCATCGCCTTGTAGCAAATTTGGACACTTTCAGTTGGTAACAAATTGTTGACCTTGTGGCCTTGACATTGACCTCTAAAATAAAAGGTGAATAGAATGAAAAATTACTGCCTCAGTACTGCTACAGTAGTAGTCCAACTACAAATTCTTACAATTTCCCACTTTTGTTGTTATCGTGGGGGGCAATCAGTGTCTCACAACACCTCTTGTTCACGATTGTAACTTGTATTGAGTACAGA
>CAJDSM010089282.1:0-12083 GCA_903981925.1 Ostrea lurida
ATATATGCTGCTGTGATTTAAACACAATGTTAACTGCCCCAATTATATTACTGATGCTATCTACTGGATGTTATTTGTTCTTTGTATTCTATATGAAATCGTTTAATTGAAAGAAAGACAGAGAAATACACGCTTTAATCAGCTTCCATACAAAGTGAATGAATCTGATACGTGAAAATGTACGTAAGATATGTTAAAATCTTAGACTAAGTTACATCATGGGGTGTTCTGCGAAGTAGTTCAATTTGTAAACAACTTATCGGCCCTAGGTGGGTCCATTATAGGATTCTTATATGAGCAATATTAGTGAAGGATTTACATATTAAGAGGGATCAGTGAATATCAACATATTGACGTGCAAGAAGCTCTCGTAATTACTCCTAGTTCTTCAATATTGATGAGTTGATGTCATGAATTATAATACTTTATGATGTCCAAACTATTAGTTCATTTGGGCCTAAGTATTCATTGCATATTCAAAGCGCACAATTGTCCAGAATATCAACATGTATTTTGAAGAATAAATAATTCCTTAGAATTGGTAATTTACGTTCAATATTCCAAAGCGACTAATTATAACAAAGTATCCCTATATAAAATGTAAATCCCTCAAATATCCCTTTTTTTTACTGAAATACAGTTTGGTGTTAGACCGAGAGATCGTGCCTTAAATCCTTAGAATGAGTTACCACACAATGTCCTATATCCTGGAATGAGAGTTACCAACAAAGTGTTCAGTGTTTACAAGTGTAATATATAATTCTTTTTTTCTCATATTTTTCACTGGAAAAATTAATAAATTACACAAAGCGCCCCCTCTTCTGAGTAAAAAATGAATTACATTCAAAAACCTTCAAAATTTGCGTCATTTTATTGATTGAAAATGACAGAATTATAAGTGAAAATGACTATACTTCTGAGACAAAATTCAAAGCCCTACAAAACCTCAAGGCGGCCCCCAGCCTCATATGCTGTTGCGCCCCCCTTAACTCGAATTTCTGGATCCGCCCTGGTGTTCTATATTCTTGGAATGCGAGTTACCATAGACGCAATGTCTATATCTTCGATAGCCAAGGGTTTTTCGGTCCACTCCGCTCCCCTAAAACCCTTGGTCGATATGCCTTGCAAATTGCGGTCACAATGTACTACCATCTATGCAGTCACGCTAAACGATAATTTGATGAAAAAATATTAAACCAAATGAAATAACGGCTTATGTAAGCTATAGTCAGCAAGCGATCTAAGTGACGGATCAAAGGAGCTGATTCTAATCAGATTGATAGAGTTATAAAAACACAGATTAAACACATTCGGAATGGAAAACTTTTCTTAAAAAAAATGATTTTCAAGCAGCAGGGAATTCTAAGCTTTGTTGGATAAACATGATTGTGTTTGTTGGGACTAAGACGGGAGTGGGAAAAGCAGTCTGAGATGGGTGTCGTAAATAATGACGGTTCTGGCACTGCTTCAGAATATATTATGGAAAAGAACAGTTTGATGACTTCATAGTCTTGGTCTTTCTGCTGGGTCTATAAATAGAATTCACGTTAATGAAGTCATTGCGGAAAAAATAAACCAGCAGAGCATATATAACATATAATTAGAAAGCCCATGCCCAAAAATTCAGATTTATCCCTCGACTGCTCGAATTCTTAAAACTTCTATTTACTTGTTCTTGTACTTAAAATGTGTCAACATAAATTGTCCTACATGGGTTTTTGGGGAAGTACAGAAGAACAAATCTCGCACAGCGGTTCCATTAGTTTCCACGATTGTAAACAAGTTTAAAATCGGGAACTGTGAAAATGGGATTTCATTGGTCCATCGCTTACCGCAACTCGCCAATCAAAAGTGACCGGCAATTTGCAATGCATATCGGCCAAGGGTTTATGGTGAGCGGAGTGGACTGAAAACCTTGGCTAGCGAAGATGTTGGAATAGATGAGGGTTACCATACAAAGTGTCCTATATATAAATTGGCGAAGTAAACGTAATCATAGTTCAAACAACATATATTCAAAATCGAGGGAGGGGAACACGGACCTCTGACAAAAGCGAAGGCAGGATCAGGTTGCCATGGAGGAATAAGCATCCTCTTGCTGACCGGTCACATCCGCCGTGACCACCGTAGTCGAAACAAAGCAAACGGGGTTACTCCGTCGTCAAACCTAGTCTAACAAAGGGTATGAAACAAATCAGTCCTTGGAATACATGAGAGTTACAATACAGTGTCCTATATCCTTGGAATACATGAGAGTTATCATACAGTGTCCTATATACTTGGAATAACATGAGAGTTACCATACAGTGTCCTATATCCTTGGAATACATGGATTACCATACAGTGTCCTATATCCTTTGGAATACATGAGAGTTACCATACAGTGTCCTATATCCTTGGAAATCATGAGGGTTACCATACAGTGTCCCTATATCCTTGGAATACATGAGAGTTACCTAGATAGGAATGTTCTTATCGTTAAAATTATAGTTGTCCTCCGGACCCGGTTTTAACGATAGAATTCCACCCTTATACTCCGCTTCGTAGCAAAATGATTATTTTTAAACGGCTTTGAAAGACTGAATATGAAGAAACATTTATTGTAAATACCTGTTATCTTTAATTTATATCACCACGTCGGCTCTATAGTTTGCCTTCATTTGGAGTTTTCAAGGAAAGTTTATCATGCTTATTTTGAAAAATGTTGGTAGAAAGCCGCCATTTTGGATGAAAAAACCGGAAGGATTCCGAATAAAATGGCTGTCAAATTTAAACGAGGGTTTAATAATGTTCTAATGCAAACTATTTAATGGATATACTTACGAGAATTAAACAGCTATACGATATTCAACAAGGTATGTAGTGCAAAATTATGCAATTTTCCCGTGCAGAAGTTCTCAATAAAGTTAAAATCGAGCGAAGCAGATCCGCTTCGCGTCTGCTACATTACGGGTATGAGGTGAAATTCTTACTGTGAACTGAGCGTAGCCTGGTCACAGTAAGATTATTCTTTCTAGAGAGTTACCATACAGTGTACTTTGTCCTTTGGAATGTATGAGGGTTGCCATACAAGTGTAATATATCCTTGGAAAACAAGAGGGTTACCATACAAAGTATGCCTAATATCCTTGAAATACCATGAGAGCTACCATACAGTGTCCTATATCCTTGGAATAACATGAGAAGTTACCATTCAGTGTCCCTATATCCTTGGGAATACGTTAAGGGTTATTTCCACATCTTGACGAGGGTGCGCTTTTGAAAAGCGCGCCCGAGGCAAGTGGTGAATAACCCACTTGTCGACGAATAACATTGTTCTTTGATATGAAAAGATGACACATGATTGGGAGTAATCACCTGGCAGAGGCCTTGCTATTCACCTAAAAAGTGTTCAAATGCCTATTACAGGTATTTATCGCACGGTTCACTGTTCTGAGCACAGGTAAGCATTTTAATCCCTGTTCAGAATTTCTGATGTCGGCACAGTTCCTTCTGAATAGAAAGGTGATGATTGAATATAAATGATTTAAAAGAAATTGGATTAATCAAGGCACCCGCGTTGTACTAGTGTCACATAAGTCTCTACAAGCTCGAATTAGCTTAAGAAGGCCTTGAGAAAAAAGCCCACATTTGTTAACATTGACTAAATAAAAATCTTCACATGGGCCGTAGGATCGGGAGGGGGGGGGGGACATTTGCCCCCAATTATTTTTCAAGCTATAATGATTAATAGTTTCAGTGGTACTGAGACAGTGTTTGGTGTGTCTTTTTCCCCCTTCAATTTGCTTGTCAAATTTCAGAAAGTTTGCCCATCATCATTCAAAACAGACGTAGTGTGTATTTCGCCTTTTAATTATTTATTTATTCAATTTATGCTTGTACATTTTTAGAACCCCCCCCCCACTTCAGTACAGAGCAGTGTGGTATGTGCCCCCCCTTTTTTGGCTTGTCACATTACTTTAAGAAGTTTGCCCCCTTCAAAAACAGTGCTATGCCTATGCTTCAATTTCAAAAAAGTCCATAAATTTAAACCTCTCAAGCCATGATAACTATAGGCATGCAAATACCTGTAATAGGCATTGAACACTTTTTCAATCAGTGGTCATCTTTTTTTCAATCAAAGAACAATGTATCGTGCGCAAGTGGGTTATTTCACACTTGCCTCGGGCTTGCAAAGCCGCGCCCTCGTCAAGATGTGAAATAACCCTTACTTGTATTTATGTTCGCAATAATTGGAAAACACCTCCACTATTTGAATGAATTCGCTTGTCGCCTTAAAAAGTGTTCAGCATGGATTTAATAGACAAATTCCATAGTATTCCTTAAAGGTACAATATACTTATCTATTCATCTTATGTGTAAGGCAAACAGTAAGTAAAATATCAGAGAGAAATACATTAGCATTTTGTGGCTATGTTGACGTCATGCAGTGGCAGGATACTGCATAATACCTGTAAGAACTTGTCGAATAATAATGTCTTTTAGTGTTTGAAATAACAATTATTCTCTATATTCACATACGCAAGGTAGTTTCAATCACTAGTCCTAAATGTATTATGATTAGTTGTAATTTTGTACAATATGTACATTGCATTTTGTATTGAATTCTCCCTGTATATATTTATTTATTTATTGTACTAAAAGGACTACGCTCTGCTAATTGTGCCTATAGGTACATGCAAAGAACATACGCACGGAAATGCATCAAATTTTGACCGACATCATGCATTCTAAATCTTTGGAATAAGACAATAAATACATCGCTGACGTTGTTACGTCTCAAAGAAAACTTATTGTTACTCTACAAAATTGTATGTAATCCCCACCAATGCCTTTTCCTCTAGGACTTATATCCTACCCTTTATTATTTATTTTCTGACTTATATCCTACCCTTTATGATTTATTTTCTGACTACAAGTATAATCTTGTAAATGATATAAACAATAATGGAAATAACAAATTTCATTACATGTCCAAGATGTCAGTAAAGATGCTTTCTTCTATAAAATGTGTATTTTTTACCAATTCAATGGTAAAGAAAGAGATATCACCTCTGTTATGATTCATTGCGACGAAGAATTTTGTTTTGGACTGATAACTGGTCTTATGGTGAATAAAGGGTTTTGTTGCGTATTGATTACTGTATGATTCTTACTGGGGAGATGATTTTGTATGACATGTTTTTATGATTCTGTAGTGAATTTGGGTCTGTTAAATGGTCGGGGGTGGATTGTCGGGGTACCACGCCCTTTTACCGGAAGTAAGCAACCCCGAATCTGTCTTATACCTCGTGCTCTGGTAGAGAACGGACGTGTTTTCTGTCTCTGGGGAATCCGATGTAATTTTGGGTGCCTTTCTTAACATACTTGTTTTTAGACAAGAAAGACTTGCTTAAATAGTTTCTAGTGTTTATTCGGGGGGAAAATCACTTTATTGGCGACGAGTTTATGGGATTTAGTCCACCTGCGCCGCGGATCATAGCGGAGGCCGCGTGGTCGCAGGTGGGAGCCATATTGGAAATGCAGAGATTTCTGGTGATTTATTTCATTTGGCTTTAACTTTATTATGGTTATGTCGTAGATCATTTGTGATCAAATGTGCTGGTAAGCTCTGGGTATTTAGTTGGGCAGGAATTGATTTCCCATGGCGTGGTATTCTGGTCGAGGTAGTCCCAGGTGCTATGGTGACGGGGGCATCCCGGGGGGTAAGGCAGTCGAGCAGGGAAGCTTGGCGGGTACCCAGGGAGGGGATGCGGGGTCGCCGGGTGGCAGGGGTATTCCGAGGGATGACGGCACGTGGGCGTGTCGGATATCCGAGAATGGAATGCGGGGCCGCAGGGGATACTTGGATTTGACCAGAATGAACAAGTTTGAGGGAATTAATTCAGCAGTTTCTGGCCAGGGTTTACAATCAACCGGGGAGGCATGGTTGGCTATCAAATTAGACTATAGTTACCATCAAGTGACCCTTATAGGAAAATAGTGAAGCTCAATTGTACGGGTTAGAGGCCCTTGATCAGCTCGATCAGCTGTACCGTACGTTCAATCAGCTGGCCCATCTACAAATCTCGAGAAGCACGGTTGTATGTGTTCGGAGGTTCTATCTAACCATTAGAACGGATTGGCTACTTCCTTTGATCAGCTGATGTCTAATGGCAAGCCCAGATGGGTGAGGATTTATAGAATGGTTTAACAGCTTGGCCATTTAGTCGATCGGGCAGTGCTAAAGGAAGGCCCAGGTGGGTGAGGGAGTTCTGTTTGGGATACAGGAGATCTTTCCTACGTAGGCCTGCATATTGGGAGTGAGGGGGAATTATTGGTAGTGATATCCAGGACCAATCCCAGCCCTCCCAGCATATGCCTGTCGGCACGTGCGGAAGTTCCTCCGGAGACCCAAGTCACCAGTACGCTTTCCAGAGGGGCAGGCAGTTTGATAAGTTCTCAGTTGCTAGGGTCTCAGTTAAGTGAAGTAGATATGGGCAATGCAGGACAGTATGCAGGTTTTGTTTTGGTCGCTCGCCCGTCAGACAGGTGACGGAATGTTATGACAGGTCTAGTTCGAGATCTCCATTGGTTAGGCATGTCAGTATAGGGGGCTGTAGGTCTGATGGTAGGGACAGTCAGTGCATACAGCTGCTTTCATATTCAAGGGCTGGAGGTCAAATTAGGTCGGGGCAAGTGCTCCGTAAAACCCTTGGGGGGCTTCAGTGCAGCCAGGGTCAGTAGGTAACGATGGGGTTGTCACGAGTTGCCTAATCAGTGCATTTCTGTTGGTTTATCTTCAGGGGCTGTGAGAGTTCAAACTAGAGTCGGGGCAAGTGCTCCGTAAACCTTAAGTGGCTCCAGTGGCTGCAGTATCAGGTGTTGACAGTGTGTGTCATGGGTTGAGGCACCCAATGAAACAGAGTGGCAATGTGTCAGGGGTAGGCAGTGAAGGTTTGTGGTCGACAGGTTTAGGTGTTCAGTTGGCCGGAAGTGATTTAGTGGTCGGGAATACGGGGTTGGCACAGACCGAGATGCTACCGGGGACACGATGAGAAGTTGTGGGGTAGGCTAGGGGGCACTGAGGCCGGTGTTGGTCATCAGGGTGGTTGGCTAGTGAAACACAGCAGATAGTGTTAGCTGCCTAAATGGTATGACTTCTCGGGGTAACTCTGGGCATTTTTTGAATGGTGATCTGGACAAACTGTTGAAGCACGCAGTACTCTGGATATTGATCCTTCTGCCTGTTGGGATTGGATGTAGGTATGGTGGTGTAGTGCAGGAGCAGTCTGCCGGTATCAGTTGGCGGCAGTTTGTTTACTGATGGTTGAGGCATCTGGCATGGTGTATCATGTTGTCTGGCTGGGCATGGCTGACGCTCTGGACGATGTGATAGGATCGCACGATATCCCGCTGACATAACGTGGAGGTTAGCCAGATTCTCTGAGCTGAGGACGAGACTGGGGATGTGGCTTGCACTCCAGTGTTGGTTGGGGAGTTGGATTTGTTCTAGGCGGAGATCGGTTTTTGCATGGATTCTTGTGATGAGGTCGTGTGAATTCATGCGAGAGTGGAGAGTACGCAGGCTTCGGTGAGACTGTTGCTGATGAGGCATGGTCTTGATTTTCAAGTGCCTCCAGCCGTAGTTGAGGCGGTGGCGTTTCTGTTTGCTGAGGAGCCTTCCCCTGGAAGCACCTGACAAAGGTACTCAGCTGTTTGGTTACGACCGATGGCGATGTTAGCTATGATGAGACCGGGGGGCTTATTGTTTTTGCCGACGAGCCTGTTCCAAAGGCCCTGAACAAGTATGCTTGTGCGAGTCAGATGTGGACGTTTGACTGACGTAGTCCCGCAGCTGCGGGGGTGTGTCTCCTGGTTTTGTTTCTGGTGGGAATTGAGGATGTTTTCTCTCTGGCCAAGAGGTTCCCACACGACAAAAATCTCGATTCGTGCAGGAACGGGATGGCTTTTGGTTGCTAGGGGTTACGCGAGTTGCCCTTGGTCATGGAATGTTGGTTTTGCAGTCCAGGTTAGGGGTCAGTGAACCAGGGTACAACCCAGGTGCGTTATCGCAAGGGGTACGAAAGAAATTTAATGATTGTGTGAGGGGGTGTAAACTCCCCACACGCACAAGAGGCCTCAAGTGCGGGTGGGGTAACCCTGCATATATCTAGTAACCCAGCTGGTGGTAGGTGTTTAGTTCCTTGCTGATTTGTGATGTCCATGTGATGTTTATTTTGCGTCGAAGTTCCATTGATGATAATTGTATGATGATGGAAGTAATTTCATTTTTTGTATTGTTTTGTAACATGGAGGAAAAGATGTTTGGGGTCAAGATAAGCTAAAGTTATTGTTTTAGGTTTTAGTTCCTGTAGGGAAGGGGTCGGAATTGGGATATTCCCCTCAAAATGGGGGGGGTGTATGATTTTTGGGTTTTCTGTTTAAATTGGTCTGGGTGGTGGATTGTCCGGGTACCACGCCTTTTACCGGAAGTAAAGCAACTCCCGATCTGGTCTTATACCTCGTGCTCTGGTAGGAAGAACGACGTGTTGTTTCGTCTCTGGGAATCCGAGTTAATTTGGGTGCTTTTCTTAATATTACAGTTTTTAGACAAGAAAGGACTTTGTCTTAAAATATTTTTCTATGTTTATTCGGGGGGGGGGGGCATCCACTTTAATTCCGGAAGAAAAGACAGTTGTAGGGATGATTTACGTATTAACATTAGGTGTTTAAAATCAAATTAAGGAGGCAATATCAATTCAGCTTTGACTGCTGAAGTGGTCGAAATGAAAATTGTCAAAATTACCAATGTTATTTTATTTCAAAGTTACCGTATATATGAAAAAAGGCTCAATTTGGCCATTTCACTCACCTTTATTCCACCTTAAGGTAACTTTTACATTGTGTAAAGTTTCATTGTTCAGCAGTTATGATTTTTAAAAAGTTTTTATCATCTTTACTCCCATGAAATTTCATGACTTTATGTTGTGCACCAGCCTAGCCCCTGCAGGGCCATTACAGCTCCTAAAATTTGAATACCACATGACACAGCATAGTCTCCACCTCCGGAAAAATCCGTCTACCAAAATATTTACCCAAACACTTGATATCTGTTGAATATCCAATTACTTCATTCAATTATTCGTGAATCATTTTTTAAAAATTTTCACAGATAGTAAAATACACATAATTTTGTGAGGTTTTATTTTAGACTTGCTTTTTCATTTACATTAATACATGTATATAGCTCTTTCGTCTCCCATCTGCTATCCTTTGTGAAGGGAAAAACATTGAACTCGTGAAAATTTTGCCTGGATTCTTCAGTCATGGTGGAACTTACCAGCTCTGAGTATTTTTTGTTAAGCCTCATCCAGTCACGCTTGTGTTAACTTTCTTATTGGAATCTGTTTCACTTTGGCTTGATCACTGGAGGTTAGCTCTGTCATGTTGGGAAAAACAGTAATTATAATTTATTGAAAGGCAAAATTCAAAAGACATCACTGAAATCAAAGTCCTGTTTACATCATATTTATATCATACTGGCAATGACTTGATTACCTATAATTTTTAGAGTTAGTGTGCGTGCAAATGATATAAAAAGAATATAATTGCTTCAATTTAATTGAAGCAATTATATTCTTTTTATACAGATTGAGTGCATTGCAGTGTACTTTAGAACCCAATGTAAAATGAATCACCCCGGCCACTTCGATGCTCTCTCCCTGGTCAGATTCCGGGAGATCTCCCATTATTCTTAGAATGGTTACCCAAGCTGCCAGGGAGGCCTAAAAGACAAAGTGAGGTATTTAAACAAGAACTAGAGAGTAACACACCAAGGTCTACACACCAAAGTATATTTGATTATGTCACCATTAATTATCACGAATACTGGGGAGCTATATAACTTGCCAAAAATCCACGAGTTTGCAATGGTTTTCGATGATGGGGGCATCAGTTCGACTTCTGCGTGAACTCTCTTCCATACTGATACAAGAGCAGGACAATAGTTTCTTTCTAACACGATTGATTGTATATTGTTTTATGTCCCGCTTGCGAATTTGACTCATATGGACAAGTCACCATTGCTGGTGAAGGGCTGCAAAATTTAGGTTTATGCTCGGCGCTCATGGCTTTTGACCAGGGAGGGATCTTTATCGTGTCACACCTGCTGTGACACGGGGCCTCGGATTTTGCGGTCTCATCCGAAGGACCGCCCCATTTAGTCGCCTCTTACTAAAAGCAAGGGGTGAGGACCTATTATAACCAGGATCCACATGGGGCCTTTTTAACACGAGTTTTAGGTAACATCTGAACAATGTATGTACGACACTTTATCCAGAATGGAAGGTCTTCTACGAGAATGAACAAGTTCAAGTGAGTCTAGTCGGCGTATGCACGTATTCTTGACTAATTAGAACAGATATGTACAAGTGTAGACGATCTATTACAACTTGGCTATGAATATTGATATATTATTTGTTTGTTGGCTTATCTAAATTAAACTTTCTCTCCATCTAACTCATTCAGACGTGTTGTTGGTGAATAGGTTGATTGTGTAACAATGCTGCATTGTCTTGTTCCGCGGTCACCTTATTTTCATTTTACTATTATTATTATTTTCCTTTCTCTTTGACTTGACTATGTTAATCGGTGTCTAGGGAACAACTAACGTTTATGCACAATGCATTTAAACAATCATGATCGCAAAAATTCGTAGCAATGTCGACCTGAACACGTCTCTAAAAATCGTATACATGTACATGTAAATGTTGAACAGAGATATTGGTTCCTCAAATAGAACACAATACAACATACAATGCATGATTATGACTCATAAGTACTTGTAATTTAATCTGTGTGCACTAAGAATTGATGTAGGGTCTAAAAGAATTGCATGTATAATCTTAATTTCATTCCTTATCAGTATTTAGATCAAATAATTAAAAAGGTGTTTGATATTGTCCAAATTCTTTTATTGTTTAACTTAAAAGAAAAATTTGCTTTGAAATAAATGTACATTAATTCCCAGCTTTGTGGACATTTATTAATTTGTATCCTATATCTCATACATGTATGTGTGAGGTAATTGTTATTTAAATGCATGAAAATTAATGAAAGGATAAGCTATTGGATTGATAGTGTATTTATTTTCATTAATGAATATATGGAAATAGAATCATGATGAATACCTCAAGAACTTGACATCATATCAGTTAGAACATAGTACCAATGTAAGTGTTAAAGGCCTAATTTAGTAATTCTACTCTGGGTTTTTTACATAAAAACACTATGAAAGTTCGAAAAAGTTCTTGATATTTCCTAATGTTGAAATTAATTTAATGTTTTCATAACCTAATTGTAGTAGGGTGTAGTTTTTAATATGTATTTCACTATATGCATTTGATGCATGTATTTTCAACCCGTTAGGGTCCGGGTTAGAATAGGTCCCCAGCATCCCCTTGCGTGTCGTAAGAGGCGACTGAATGGGGCGGTCATTCGGATGAGACCGGAAAAACCGAGGTCCCGTGTCACAGCAGGTGTGGCACGAAAAAGATCCCTCCCTGCTCAAAGGCCCTAAGGGCCGAACACAGGCCTAAATTTGCAGCCCTTCACCGGCAATGGTGACGACTCCATATGAGTGAAATATTCTCGAGTGGGACGTAAAACAGTAAATAATCAATCAATCAATCAATCAATGCATGTATTTTCGTATATTTACTTATTTCCTCACTTGATCATCATGTACATATTCATCAGCATCATTGACATATGCAATACACTGGCTAGTGAATTATGCTGTACATAATGCCCTATTACTCTCTTGTTTTTTAACTGTATTGTTAGAAAGGTCTTTTGGAGCCTGAAGCATCTATACCTGTTTGGTCACTTCCAGACATGTGATTAAGGTCAGGTGGTTCTCTAAACCAATAGTTTTACCTTTTCGTTTTCCCACTCCCAAGTCTCTAGTCTTTGTTCACAATTTGATTAGGACTTCAGAGAGTGAACACTGAAACCTTTACTTGAATTATTCGTAAATGTATAAAAACCTCTGAGGACTATAGAGACACACTGATAGGTTTGTTTTCCATTTATAAATATCC
>CAJDSM010089285.1:0-11478 GCA_903981925.1 Ostrea lurida
CAGGAGAAGATAAAAAAAATTCAAAAACCACAACCGAGATGTCACAAATTGATGCAAGTTGGTTGAAAATTCCAAAAAGAAGTTTTAGATTAGCAGTGTAAACTGAATATGGAGCACTTGAGGCGCAATTATGGAATTCACTTCTCTCACAGATGGGCGTCCAAAGTAGAAATTAATTGATACAAAACAAGCATCAAGATCCCCGTAACAGCTTCTGTATAAACCCTTACAAATGTCGCGGGATCAGAGAGATATCACAGGCAATGGGGTTAGTTAAATGCTCCGAAATCGGAATCGCAAACTTCTTCTGTAGGTGATATCTCTTATGGGTCATAGTTTGACTTGTGTTGAAAGATGGACCATAGATATATAGCAATAAATTTTGAGTTTAAAATCGTTTTTAAATTATATTCATCTAAACAAAACTGTAAGATTAGAAAACACGACTGAAGGGAGTTTTGAATATGAATGAAGAAGAGGTGGAAGAAAGTACAGCACAAGATTTTAAAATTTTTTTATAACCTCAGGCTGCAAATATAAGCTTGCAGTTGTCAAAATACGTAATTTGGAGGGAATAGCTGTGCTTTTCTGCGATCGTAAGTGTAGAGCCCTTCCGTGTCACACAGTGGGGAACGTAAGCGGGTAAATAAACTTTTGACTACTACTGCAACATGCAGGAATATATATCAGCAGTACCATTTATCAGTAATTACTACTGTAGAATTCTTAATCAATTTTATATGCTGCATATCGAAGCAAGACGATGCATTGTACATATTCATAATACAATGGAGAAGAATGGCAATGGAATACAGACCAAGGGTATCAGACGCATGGCCCAAGAATCAGAAGGATCACAGAGAAATTTACTGAGCTATGATATCTGCGAACGTATACCTGTTCTGTCCACTCACGACTCCCTCCTTGATGAGTGTGTTTTCACATACCCTTGAAGGACATCAATCCGACATACGGGAATGCTCATGGCCAAACACAGTGCACATACATGCGTGTACAGTTCGGGGTCGCTGAATTCTATCACACGCGACCAGATATAAAATTAATAGTATGGAATGAAACGCAAATGACAGTGCCCAGATTTGAACCAGGGCCCCTAAATCTCTAGTCAGTATGCTCTACCAGACTGAAGTTAACTGGACACGAAGTTGATCGAATCTGTTCCGAGCTGCAAATTTTCATGATGCAATACTATATCGCTTCCAGCCCTATGAAGATACATTAATCTTCGTTATTCAATACTCAAGTTGGACTGCTGAGAAAAAAACTTTCGAGGATATCAATGGATCAAGATTCAAGATTGGGATTGATTGATTATTTATTGTTTACTTCCACCCACATATTGCACTTATATGGGATGACTGTTGACCAATGCAGTGACAGGGCTGCAATAATTAGTGCCTGTGCTCGGCACTCAGGGCATTTGAGCATGGAGGGATGCTTTATCGCTGCACACCTGCTGTTGACATCTGGGGCTCGGTTGTTTTGCACGTCTCATCCAAATGGACTGCCGCATCGTCAGGTCTAGGCCCAGCGGGATACCAGATATCAAGAGATTAAATTGCTTAATGCGATTGTGGTCGCGTACTTCCGATCACTTCTACATAAACCCCAATGGTATTGCCATACAAATATCGAGTGTTCGATGATACTGTAGTTGACTGTAGACTTTAAATTGATCAATTTTTATTATTTTTTTTACAATTAGTAAATTATAAAGTTATTCATGAGATTATGATATAGAATTAATATAGAGTAGTATTCATTATATAGAGCTGCACAATTGAGTCGACTAATATATAAGTGTCTACAGGGAACTCGGCAAGACAGGGGTACATAGAATTAACGGATATTCCGTCATCTCTGAAATTCATAGACCTTACAATTTTTGTGTTCAGTTAAGTTCAAACATCTGACAAACTCCCAAGCTTAACCTGTATGTATTCTGTATTATAATAATATGCGACGAAGTCATTAAATTTCAGATTCCTTGTCTTTAAGCATCACTCGAGGAAAAGTCCAGAAAGCTACTCTTCATGCATAACAGTCCCAATACAATTTCTCGTAAATTTTATAAATTTGATTCGATTTGCTGTAATGATTGATATTTCTTGTTTTAACGTCCCCCCGAGAATAGTTTAACCTCACAAATGAAGAACGGTCACATACCGGGATGCTCAAGAAATTTAGGCATATGCGCACTCAAGGCTTCGAGCTAGGAGGGATCTTTTCGTGGCACAAACCTGGATGCCTCACACCTGCTGCGACACGGGACCTCGTTTTTTCCGGTCTCACCCAATGACCTCTTTAATTATACAACGCAATAAGGCGGATGCTGAGCGACCTAGTCTAAAACCGCAGAACCGCCAACCACGGGTGACTGTGATGAAATTTACTTACAAGTTTTCTGTGAACATACATTAGGAAATCATACACCAAATATCAGTCCCTGAAGTCAAATGGTGAAAGACATTCAGAAAATTTTCAACTCTGACAAACAGACAAATCTAGAGGAAAGTAAAGCCCCCTTTTGCTTTGCTAGTATGGGATCAACAATAGTTTTGAGGCAAAGTATCCAAAGATACCCTTTTTAATCCTCCATAAGGGTCAAACAGCCCCTAGGATATCATGAACAGATTATTTTGCCCCTCCCCAAAAATGTGTCTAAACAATATATTACTCAAGTATCATTAGCAATTCATAATATAAAATCCAGCTTACCATTCAGAAAGAGTAGGAGAGACGAGAGAGATGAGAGAGAGAGAGAGAAGAGAGAGAGAGGAGAGAAGAGAGATGAGAGAGAGATTCAGAGCGATCATAAAATGGTGTTGTCTCTGCTTAAATTAAAGCTACTAAATAAAAACGTATTAAGTCAACAATATAGTAGTAGTATTGGTATAAGATATAAATATCTTGATACATGTACCACCCATTGCCATGCAATTCACAGTTGTCACAATATCTAAGTCTAAAGTTGCATGGCTTTATCTGTCAAATGTCCTTCAATTCTTCAGATACCTAGTAATCGTAGGACCCAATCACAACAGATCTAGTCGTGAAATACTTCAAATTCTCACAATGACTTCTACTGTGAATCAAACCCTCAACCTCCCTGTCTTTTGAGTGGTTCATTGTACGAGTTACCGCTTTGACTGTGAAATAGTACTGAAGCAGGTTTTACCTTCACCTCAAACACCAAGACATACCCTACAGCCAGTTCTGTGTTGAACTATCAGAAAAGAGTTTGAACAGATATGACTTTTTTCATTCTGGTCTGTATCAAATAAATTCAGGAGTAGTACTGAAGCAGGTTTTACTTTCATCTTAAATATCAAGACTACAGTGTTGAGCTATCAGATCAAGAATTTAAACAAATATGACTTTTCATTCCTTCTTTTTATACCTGTATCAAATAATATATCTATATATACCTCCCACAAATCTGAATTACAGTCTCATTGGTTTACATTGACCATGTATAAACCATAGGTCAGCTACATACATGAAACTATATAAAGTAATGTAATGCCTGAATTTCGGTAATTCACCTTTAGTTGACGAAAAATAAAATTTTTTAAGCAATTGTGCATTTGACAGTTACAAGTTCAATATTCCTACAACAAATAACAAACATCAACAGACTTTTCAATTCCAAAAATCAAAATTTTATAGATACAACAAATGGTGTCATAGATATTATAACATGGTCTGCTGAAAAGTCAATTTTAAGGTCAGCTGATCATTATTTAAGTTCCAAAGACTAAAAATTTTTGAATCATTCTGTCAAAGAAAATTCCTTCAAATCCAACTTCCGCTCAGCAGATCTAATAGAGTGAATACCTGCTGTCGACCGAAACAAAACATGCTGCATGGGATTCACTAATTGATGGATTTTTTTATTTGACATCTAAGTCCTAAATAGATTCAAAAATGCTTTAAAAAATATTACTCCAGCATATTTTCTTTTCATTTGAATACATATTTATACAAGTACACAAGGTATTCTTTCTATTCCAAAATGACAATGAAGATTATTTTCAGATGATACAAGAAAGACAACTGTGACTAGTTCTCCAGTATTTCCCGGTTTCTTCCCTGAGTTATCTGCCCATTATATTACCAACTACAGATGCTGTGAGTATTTGGTGCAGTGGGATAAAAATAGAATCCTCGACATATTTTATCCCCTCAGTCAAAATGGTCAGGTAAGAGTATTTGTTTTTTTTACCGTTTCTCTGACTCAAAAAATGTAATAGATGCTTCCACATGCTAAAATCCAAAGAACTGAACTTATCTGTGAAATGCAATTGGCCAATTCTGATGATAGATTTGTGTATACATGCTTTATATACTCGGTAAAGATAATAATACATCACAAAATGTTTGTTGTTTATTTTCTGTGGAAAGAGTTACCCCCCTTTAATGTGCACAACTACTATGTCTTGTTCTGTCAATAAGTATTGCAATACTCTACATGAATTAAATTTCTTGCTTTTCTTCATTTTTTGAATTTTAATGGACTTTCCTGATCAGCTCTGGTGATAGATGCACAAGGCTAGCAATTTTTAAACAGTGTTTCAGTTCCAAGTTTTTTTCTTAAAATATTCTTTTAATGATTGTGATTTTTGGACCTAAAAAGGCAAAATCTAAAATGTCAAACCCCACTACATAATCTACCCAAGTTGCCAAATCATTCAGCATAATCTTGATTAGATGTTTCATTTATCCTTTATCATATATATCTTCAGCAATTTTTTTTTTATTTTTATTTTTTTGCACACAGCACATTCATTATACTCACTCTCCTTATAATTTTTTCAGTATTCTGGACTCAGTGAAGAACAACAATCCTCGGTTCCTGAAAGTCCTCCTGGCCGTCCCTCAATCCGTCAACAAACGAGAACTGGAGGCTGCGTTCCTACAGAGCTCAAAACTAGGTCACGCTGACTGTATCCGCTGCATCCTTGCCACAGGGATTGACACCGATATCCAGGACACGAACGGGAAAACCCCTTTCTTTTTAGCAGTGGAATACGACAAACCCGTGCTGGTTGAAATTCTGCTCGACTCCCACTGCAATCCGAATATTCGGGGCCCGGCGGGCCCCGGGCATCTACACCGGCCTACCTTTGCGAACAGCAGGAAGAATCAGTGAGTTACAGCCAATGCGAAGCACATGCTTTTGGATTACTGGTGTCTCACCGACTAAAATTAACTGAAGGGCTTCCTGTGGGAATACCCTGGGGTTGATTGTTGCCGTCAAAGTATGGGAATTACGAAGGGCATGTGGGGATCTTAATCAAAGCTGATTGTGACATATGTGACGTTCAGAACAAGGAAGGGTGTAGCCGCTCTACATTAATCGCTATGTCACACCAAGGCGCTGGATTGACGGTCAGATATAATATTTGGCTACTGCCGGGGGGCAAGATCCCAACGTTAAGAGACGTCGACACCATCAACTTCCCCTCACAATGGCCGGCCAGCGAGGGTTCGACGAAGTGTGAAATCACCTGGGTGAAAGCAAAATGTGTCGTAAATGTGCAAAATAATTCCGCCAAAAAAGAGGCGCTCAAACTATGTTCTGGACGCTATGCGGAGACACGTCGACTGCATCAACGATTTGATCGCTAGGGGGAGCAGACGTCAATATTACGACAAGTTCTACCAACACTGCCGGGATGTGGGTATTGCAGTACAAACAAAGACGTCTAGCGAAGTAGGTAAAACTCCACCTGCGAGCTAACAATACATAGTTGACTACATTTCAATGCTTACCCACAATTCCCTCTGTAGCTTGTCCGTTCGACCACTGTGCTCTGTCTGAAGGTACTGTGATTTTGACATGATCAAACTCTTCCTTCGTTCTCACTGGAATTTGACAACGGGCATCCCTGCGAGTCGACTCCAGGACGCAGAAGCTGCGCGGGGAAGGCTGGACCGCTATGAGGACATCGAAGGCCATTGGCTGGAGCATGCGGAGGGGTCAACTGCTCGAGAACAGATCGGGTCGTTCTCAGTGGAATCACGCACAGCGGGCACCTAGGATACTTGATAGCTTTGTCTCTAAGCCACCAAGGAGCCGTCACCTCCTCGCCGATGACCGATCGCAGCCTCGCTGATGATGGCATTCACTCCATGGAAGGAATCGATCGAAGAACACTGAACCACTGTCTTGTGGTGATATTCTGAATTTTTCTATGTTATAAAATCAATTGTTATATCATATAAACGAATTCATTCGTTCGTATTCACTATATGGAGAAAACTCTGAAAGTATTGGTGGTCCCATTTCAATTGTTACTCTATTCATCTTGACCCAGCAGAGAGTTTTTTCTTCACCATGTTTACAGAGTTTGAATTGTGGACAAATAAGACTGATTTACTGTTGGACGTTAATATAATTGAACACTGTTTTAAAACAAACATGGTGGCATCTACAATTAAGAGAAGAAATTACCTTAAAATAAAAAAACAATCATGGCAAGGATGTCCTCAATAAGAGCATATCACATACGAAAAGAAGTGAGAGACAGCAAGGAGACCCATGTTACCTGCGGTCAGTAAAACGATAATTTGGAGCTAAGCTAGAAGAGAGATCGCTTGCCTGGAAATTTTTGAGAAAGAATTGAATGAGATAAAATTTCATTTATTTTTTAAAAAGGAAGGACTTTAGATCGGATCCAAGTATAGAAAGGTTGGACAATTTAATCGTAAATGTGTTCCTGTATTGTCAATTCACTATACAGATGGCAGAGACATAAATGTGATGAAGCAGTATTTAAGTATATCCAGAACTAATCTTCCAGTTAGCTTATTTGATATGTGAAAGTTTATTTCAGGATCAAGCTCTGTGTACAGTTGCAATAGAGACTTATTAATCTTCCACTCCGTGAACACGAGGTGGCCTAATTTTCACACTCTATTGAGCTGAATCTACCGCACATTTCAAAATCTTCAAAATTTACAACCTTTGAAAACCACATATCTGTTTAATGGATACTTGATTTTATTAAATGAGTGAGTAACGAGTGACGAACGTGGTTATGTTAGTTAATGGGAGATGACTTACAGCTAACCACCGAAAGGGTGGAGAGGATAACTCTGTACTGTTTGATTATAATGGCAATGTACGGGCTAGCAGAACAACTATTTATAGATCATTTGGCGGTTTAGGCAGGAGCTCCATTCATGGTTGAAAACTACGGTGCAATCTGAGGAGGACAGTGGAAAGGCGTAGGAATATATATACCATCTGAGATGATTTGAGTACCTCTGTTAAGGAGAGTAGGAAAGACAACCTCACCTCAGGGTGATAGTATCTACAAACGGAACATTAGCTGGGTGAGCACTGAGGATTCCGTGGTATGAGAGTAATGCCTGAGAGAGAGAGGTTCACACAACAACGATATCGCGAGGGCAGTGTGCCGTGAGGTTCCCGTAGATTTGTTAGATATTCGATGACGTCCATGTTGATGCGGTTGTAAACGTGATACCAGCGATGGATGTAACAAAACATCGCATGACAGTGATGCAAGAGTCAAACAGACGAAAAGGTTTGTTATTTTTTATAACATTCAGTATAACAAAAATATAATATTTGCAATGAGTTGCAAGGGTAGACATGAAAATTGTTCACCCTCGACAAAGCATCTTCACTCATCGGCTACGCCTCGGGTTGACAATAGTTTGTCTCGGGGTGAAATTTTCACTGTACCTCTCAACTACATCAATATTTATATAGTGTCGACTATACGAGTATACTAATGGAAGATAACTCTCACCACTTGACCAATAGCGAAAGTAGAAACCGCGTTTATTTCGAAAAATGCTACAGGCGTCGCTGGATAAAGTAAATTCATGAAAGTTGAATAGTTTAATGTTAACAAAGTTATTGTTTAAGTAATGGAATAACAAGTTAGAGATTAACGTCTAGTTGCACTTAATGTATAGCTGATGTATACACATGGAGAGAAAAAAACTACAGGTAGCATCAAACTCCTAGTAATATCAGCGCGAGCAGCATGAGGTGTGGTGAGGGGACTGAGACACAGTTACAATATTCTAACTAGTTTAGCCAGCAGTATCAGTGTTGTAAAATGCGGCACAAATATTTACTAATTGATTATTCAAATTGAAATCGGCAATAACTACGATCGATACTATAAGAGATCCGATTATTTGATACTTCTGGACACAAGATTTTTAACCACATCAGGCATACTCGAGGTACGTCTCGCCATTTACAGGTACAAGAAGTTATAAATCGCTATATTCCAGGGCATGAGGCATCTCATGAGAGTAGCAAAAACCAATAATGCAGTGCTCTAACATGCAAAACGTAAGTTTAGTTAGTAGTGAAAAACAATCTAGTGGTCTGACAGCTCGTCAGAGTGATAGTTCATCTGAAGTACAGAGTGTCGGTCATTGTCGACGACAATGATAGAGTTAAGTCCCTTAGAAACATAAAAACTGAAAATCCAGTTATGTGACATTATACTATTTTGGATAGTTCCAGCGACAAGTCGAGTGTGTTAACATTTCCATCGATTGTCGCCAAGTACGCTTTCAAGCGACAATTTTCGATAGTCCTTTTGTTAGGAAGCTGTCCATTTTCCCTACTCCGATTTTACTACGGAACCCCCGTTTTAACTTTAATTTGCGAACTACGGGCTCACGGTGGGTTTGAACCGGTCCAGCAGATGAGCGTACTCCTCCATGGCACCTGATACTACCTTCGCTTGTTGTCAGAGGTCCGTTGCTGCCTACAGCTTGATTTGTATATGTTTTGTTTGGATATGATTACGTTTACACTGATGTTAGCGCCTTCGCCATTGTTGTATGTAAAACTTGATCCCCTATTGTGGTCTCATCGTCCCCCGGGGGTCATGATTTGAACAAACTTGCATCTGCACTTAATCAGGAGCTTTTCATATAAATTTCAGCTTAACTGGCCAAATGGTTCTTTGAGAAAAGAATTTTTGAAGATTTTCCCTTTATATTCTGAATGTAAAACTTGATCCCCTATTGTGGCCCCACCATACCCCAGGGTTCTTGAAAGATTTTTCCTTTATAATTTGTAAGTGTAAAACTTTGATCACTCTCATTGTGGCCCACCGTATCCTAAGGCTGGTAGATTGAACAAAACTTGAAATTTCGATATAATTCAGGAAGCTTTCATATACCTCACTTTTCTGGCCCAGTGGTATCTAAAAAGTAACGATGAATTTTTCCTTTATAGACGGCAAAGCCCTACTCATGCAACTGGCCCAAATGCCGTGAGACGAAGCTCTCACTGTGTAAACATATAATATCATGTTTAAAAACGGGAAATATAGAAAACTACTGAAAAAAACATACCTATGGAACATTTGAAAATTATTGGTTGATATGGCAGATTAGTCCGAATCAGCTGAAGCGTGAACATGTAATTTCCCATTTTGAAGATTCCTCTACGAGTCCTGAGATAGTACTAATCGTAAAAAACGCCAAAAACAAAAACATGTATCCATGGTTTTGTTTTGTTTGTAATCACCTCGGCCTGTCTACATGTCATTGTACAACTTCTAAATACATGACGATGATATGGATGTCACAATCTTACATATAATTTGTGTAATATTTCCCGGGTTCGAAATAAATAGGGGATAAAATCATTATATCAAATGCTAAACTCACATGATAAGATAATAACTGCCCGCACACCGTTCCGTAAATACTAATACGACGCAAGATTCGCTTTCGCCAAACACGTCAAAACGAAGACATATTCATTGATGTAAACTTTGATCTCCTATTTGTGGTCTCACCCTACGCCAGGGGGTCATTGATTTTGAAACAAACTGAATACTCCACTATATCAGGAACTTTCATTGAATTTCTACCCAGTGGTTCTTGAGAAGATTTGTAATGACACCACCCTATTGTAGTATTTTTCGAATGATTATCTTCCTTGTGGGGGCCTGGTCGTTTATTTGACACAAACTTGCATCGATCTCCTTTTACCCAAGGAGATGTTGTAAAGTTTCGCTGAATTAGGTCTAGAGATAGAATTCGAAAAATGTAACAAGCAGCACATACAAAGTTAAAGATCAGGGATCCAGAAGAAGACGGCACAAGAAGCAGCAAGGGATCAGAAAGGTTCAGTGACTAAAAAATAACCAATGTCCTCCCATTTTGAGCTGCTTAATTTGAGTCATAGAAGAATATTGCAATCCACTGTATAAAGCAAATAATATTTCTATCAACTCAGTACAACCTACCCTCGACAGGGTCCTATTTTAAAGTCTTTACAGCTATTATTTCTTTTGAATGCACGATAATACCCCGCTGTCAATCACGCATATTTCTTATCTTAAGATGCAAACTTGGCCGCATCATTAAAACGGAAGTGACAAAGGTAAGAGAACATTGAACCATTACTTTAATTTACCAAGTTAGAACAATTAATGAAAGTGGAAAAGCAGAGATATAAAAGAATTTTCCATCACTCTTTCATGAATTCTATTGGTTTAGGTATCATTGTACAATGTGCCATACCTTCGGGTATTTAAAATCAATGAGAAAATGATATTTCTTATGTTGCAAAATGTGTAATACTCACTGTTATATCCAACCTTTAACCACTGTAAGTTCCTTTCATTAGCGGACAGGAAAAATTTTGCTATGGCAACATCAGGATCCCTGGCCAGAGCAAACGACGTGAAACGTGGTCAGTATATGTCCCGGCAAACAAGAAAGTTGCAGCAGAGACCGTGTGTAACACATGTCATGTCCACCTCTGTATAGATTGGTGTAGGACTCACAATGACCGATCAATCCATCGCAATATATGTTTGTATTTTCACTCAAATTAGAATCATTCCGCCCCAATGTAAACTCATGAACAACAGAAATGTGCAAAATATTCTGTGAACAATGTGTGATTCTCCATGATGTCTGAAATGTTCTTGCCTCTGGATCTCTGAAAAACATACCAACCTGTCACGAGATTTCAGAGAATCCACAGTTCTAGAAAACAGTTGATAGAGAGCGATTTACACAAGACCTTGAAAGGAACATTGCACCTGTGGTTTGAATAATGTCTCTCTGACAATAGAAGAATGTTTGTCAAATGTTGTCGAAAACACTAGAGAAAGACAACAAAAGCATTACTTGAACTTCGGCAAAAGATGTATGCATGTGTAGACCATTGTCCACAACACAATATCTGAGTGATCAAAATAAAGAATGGAAACACAAGATGGTGACTCAATCAAACCTGAAATCAGAGTCAATGAATTACAATCATCAATACAATCAACTATAAATGAAAAATCGTTCTATCTTGCAAAAACGATTTTCCCAAATTTACCAGTTATCGGCTTCGAGGAATGAGGAGTTCACGAATGTGTGGTCGCCTCTAGGATTTGAATTAACAGTTCAAACCTTGGAGTTATCCTCGACTCTCCCTTCACACGC
>CAJDSM010089294.1:0-10720 GCA_903981925.1 Ostrea lurida
GCGGCGGTGAGGAGGCGGGCTATTTTCCGCTCCGGTAAAGTTCACCGCCGCTCCAACAACGCCCAGTTAAAGTTTGGCACCGCTAGACACACATTCCTAAATCGCTTGGCTTTCGCTAGGCCAACGCAGAAATCTTGAACGCTGGGACCACCCGTTCTTCGCCAGCTTTGCCCGGGCGGTGATTAAACGTTGATAAACGTTGCACAACTTTGGTGGAGCGTTTGTAACATTTACGAGCGGACACGGGATTGCTGGAACGGTATCTAGCGTTGAAGCAGCGATCCATTGCCGTGATCAACTTTGGTTTTGGCGTTGGTATGGAGGTGTCGCGGAACGCCGGTCTATCAACGCTCGCGTCACCGCTAAACCAGCGCTTTCTACCGTTAAACCCAACGCTAAAGCAACGCTGGCTTCAGCGGTGCACCGCTAAGGCAACACCCGGTTGTTTTCGATTTCCCCCCTATTTGTGCGCGGTGACAAGCGTTGTCTAAATTCGGCACCGTTGAAGGAACCGTCCAACAAAGTCGGGCGTGGTGACGGGCCTTAATGTACAAATAAGACAAGGTATATATTAAGAAGAGATGTATGTATATTACTAGCTGCAAGAACTGTAGCTCGTAAAAAAAAAATATTGGGGCAGATCAGATCTGTCCCAATCGGGTCCCTATACATGTATTTTTCAAGAGCTAGGCCTAATAAATTGTACACGGAAACGACCTGACACGTGTATCGCTGAGACCATATGTATCAATATACAGCTACCGAAAAATCCATGAGTTTACTGTACATGTATATATATATATATAACAAGTACAGTAAACAAGAGCCCATGGGCCATCAGCTCACACTGAGTCGACCTTGGCCCTCGCACTCTATATCAGGAAGCTTTAAGGTAAATGTTGTCTTTTTGGTCTTGAGAAGACAATTTTTAATATATATTCAAATGTAAAACTTTGATCCCCTATTTGGCCTCACCATACTCCCTGGGGGTCCATGATTTGTACAAACTTGAATCTCCACTATATCAAGAAGCTTTCATATAAATGTCAGCTTAATCCTGGTCCAGTGGTTCTTGAGAAGAAGATTTTTAAAGATGTTCCCTATATATATCATATGTAAAAGTTTGATCCCTATTCTGGCCCCATCGTAAGCCCGGGGGCCATGATTTGAACAAACTTCAATTCTTCCTCTATATCAGGAAGCTTCAATATAACTTTTCAGCTCTCCTGGTCAGTGGTTCTTGAGAGAAGATTTTTAAAGATTTTCCTATATAATCATATGTAAATCTTTGATCCCTAGTGTGGCCCCATCGTACCCCGGGGGTCATGATTTGACAAACTTGAAATCTCCTCTATATTAGGAGCTTCCATATAAAGTTCAGCTTTCCTGGCCCAGTGGTTCTTGAGAGGAAGATTTTGAAAAGATTTTTCCCTATATAATCATATGTAAAACTTTGATCCCCTATTGTGGCCCATCGTACCCCGGGGTCATGATTTGAGCAAACTTGAATCTCCTCTATATCAGGAAGCTTCCATATAAGTTCAGCTTTCTGGCCCAGTGGTTCTTGAAGAAGAAGATTTTTAAAGAGTTTTCTATATAAATCATATGTAAATCTTGATCCCCTAATTGTGGCCCCATCGTACCCCCGGGGGTCATGATTTGAAACAAACTTGAATCTCCTCTATAATATATCAGGAAGCTTCCATATAAATTTCAGCTTTCCTGGTCCAGTGTTTCTTGAGAAGAAGATTTTAAAGAGTTTTCCTATAGAATTCTATCACCATATGTAAAACTTTGATCCCCTGGTGTGGCCCCAATCGTCCCCCTGGGGTCATGATTTGAGCAAACTTGAATCCTCCTCTATATCAGGAAGCTTCCATATAAATTTCAGCTTTCTGGCCCAGTGGTTCTTGAGAGGAAGATTTTTAAAGATTTCCCTAATAATATCATATGTAAAATTTTGATCCCCTATTGTGCCCCCATTGTACCCCCGGGGTCATGATTTGAAACAAACTTGAATCTCCTCTATATCAGGAAGCTTTCCTTATAAATTTCAGCTTTCCTGGCCAGTGGGTTATTGTGTAGAAGATTTTAAAGATTTCCCCCTATTAATCATATGTAAAATTTTGATCCCCTGTTGTGGCCCCATCATAACCCTGGGGCCATGTTTTTGAACAAACTTGAATATCCTCTATATCAGGAAGCTTCCATATAAATCTCAGCTTTCCTGGTCCAGTGGTTCTTGAGAAGAAGATTTTTAAAATGCACACCCTATTTTTGCATTTTCGTGATTATCTCCCCTTTGAAGGGAGCCTGGTCCTTCATTTGAACAAACCTGAAGCCCCTTTACCCAAGGATGATGTGTATCAAGTTTGGTTGAATTTGCCCAGCGGTTCTTGAGAAGAAGTCGAAATGTGAAAAGTTACAGGACAGACGGACAGACAGACGGACAGACCGACGGACAAAAGGCGATCAGAATAGCTCACTTGAAAACCTTCGGTTCAGGTGAGCTAATTATATACTAAGCACTTACCTTTTAAGTAGGTCGAAAGCACGGGGTCGTAACTACGCGGGTCGAACACATAATCATAACGTAACAACCAGATACCGTTTTTGCAACACTTCAGGTGTTGAAGAGGGCATATCCGGTTTTATGTTTCGCGCATGAAATCAACATTATCATGTAGATTTCGTCAGCTTTGTAGACCTCTTTCATTGCAACATTAACAGACAAGATGAATAGTATCAGCGCTGAATGCCAAGAACCAAAAGAAAAGTATGATGCATGTTTCAACAAATGGTTCTCGGAAAAATTCCTCAAAGGGTACACAAAAGACGAATGTGCTGCATTGTTTGAAGTTTACCAAGATTGTGTAAAGGTATTTGGAAGTTCCATTGGAACGTGTTGTTGTTGTAAGGCCTACTTATAAACTTGATGCCCAGCATGATGTCGGTAATCCAGGTCGTGCACCTTGGCAAGTTGGTTGCGAGGCAGCCGGCAGTGTATAGGGTAATCCTTGATTCCTCTGAGTCTGACTCTAACCCACGCCTTTATATTGTGACACCATAGGTGCGGGGCCCCGCACATGTCACAATATAAAGGCGGGGGTTAGAGTCAGAGGAATCAAGGATTATGTATAAGGGTGTGATAAAATTAGATTCCTCCCAAACAATGTTCCCAATTAACTAGCCCCACCATTACAGGTTTAGCACAATTTTTGTATTAGCTGAATCTATATAGCTTTTTAAAAGCTATATAGCTTCATAAAGCTATTTGGAGTACAGTACTACACTACCATTTATAGTTTAGATGGAATCAATTTGAATTTCTCAAGTGCAATGGCATTGTTACTTGTTAGTGTAACTTAGCAAAGTATATATACTATTCAAAAGCCACATGCATTTTTAAAAATTCATAACACCCTCGTCCAGATTGATCCCAAGGCACTCCTTGCTGTTTTTCTATTTCTCTCCGAGGCTGTCAAATCCCATTGCACAATGCCCAGGCAAGGGGATATATAAAGTGCATATTTTTAAATAACCACCTGTCCGCAGGCAAATTACTTGAAAAAAAATAAAATAAGAGCTGTCGTATTAGTGACGTACAATCAGGCTGAAATTGAAAGCATACCGTCTTCCATTATGTAAACTAGTTAGCTATGTTTTTATGAGTCTTTATTCAATACAAATCTTACCATTGTTGAACATGTACATAATTTGTAGCAGAAGGCTGATGATGAGAAAATTTTCACAAATTCAAAGCATAAATAACCAACCATCGAGCTTAAAAAAAAATAAGTATCTGAATGATGTCAAATATCAGTGATTTATCCAGCTTTTAGATCCTACTACCCATTTCATATTGAAGGGGAATTTTTGAGCTTCCAGGGGAAGGGGTGGAGAATCGACATTTAAGATTATATCACATGAAAACAGGCATATCAATTTATTGATTACTGATTCTTTTCTATTTATTGTAAAACTTTTATGGTAATAGAAAAAATACTTTGAATATACATGTATCAAACTGATTTTTGTAAAAATCTCCATATATTTTGTGTGGTTTTTACAAATCAGAGGGGATTTTAACCTGTGGAAGGGGAAATTTTCCTTTGTTGTCATAGGGGGAAAGGTACCCTTTACCGGTAGTAAAAAGAACCTTGATAAATCCCTGAATATGATGTGACAGGCACTTTTGTATTTACTGTTGGGAGTGTAAAATTTTCACCAATTCTAGAATTCAATGAAATGTTTGTTTATCAGCCATGCTCTCTGTTAAACTTGCACTTTTTATTTTTCTCTTTCTTGTCTGACCAAGACTGTTCAGACTCAATTAAGCTTTTCATTTTTTTAAACCGGGGACAGCACTCTCAATATATTTCACTTAGAAATATATATTGATAACCTCCAAACAAAATGGCCACTTCCGTATTAATAGTTTTGTTTTAGAATTGTAATGATATTCAAACCAAATACAGAATACATATATATTTGCAAAGCATGTCTTATTTTCACAGAGGAAAACAATTTAATTCACTCAAATTCACAAGGTTTCACAGTTGTTTTTTTTTATTTCAAAATTTGTTTAAAAAAAAGAAAAGAAAAAAAGAGGGAAATGGCAGTTGGTGCTTATTTTTTTCATCGAATACTCTAGCTGTCCTGTATCCACATTTTTTCTACCAACTTGACCTGAATTTTACTGGCAGAAAATGACAGTCCATAGACTTTGGCAAATTGGCATAGACGGCTAAAGATGATTCGATCATTTCTGAAATATCAGCCTGATTTGAAGATTATTTTTTCAGAATGTTGCAAGTGAGTATCTTAGTACCAAAAACATGTTATTAGATCATGTGTTATTGGATTAAATTTCTGTTCTTTGGTAGTGAAAGATGGCTAAAACAAAACTCACTCCACATGTATTCATACCATTCTGGGAAATTTGCTCAGTGTTAGATTGCGTATGACAACCGACCACTATGTAATGATACCATAAATAATCACATTTTTTGTTGCTGTGAATTTGAGTGAATTAGATCGTTTTCCCTTGTGAAAATAAGACACTATATATGTACATGTATAAGAAAAATTGAAATGCTTGATTAAGGATGATCCACCCTCGTGTGATGTCATAGGTTTTCAAAAAATCTTTATTTCATTAAACTTTGCATATGATAGAAATATATCTTCTAAAGGAATTTCATTCACTCACTGGAGTATAATAAATAATTTTGTAAATTTTTATGATGGAGAAATTGCTGATCCATAGATATTTAATTAATTTTAAAGGAAAAAATATTGTCAAGGGTAATAACTCCTATGTGGGCAATTCCTCTTATCCTTAGGTGTTTCTACATTGATTTCCTAATATGCACGTTAATTGATGCATATTTACAAATAGGCAATTTTTTGTAAACTGCTAACATTGTAAAATTGTCAGATTTATTTATTATTCTATTATCATCTTGTGTGAACGTTACGAAATTATTCGCAATAGATGTGCGAATTTTCTGATGTAAACCCACACTTCTGTTTTTTGTGTCTGTACATCTTAAATAAGGTGGCAACATACACATTTTCTTTCATATTAATTAGATTTATACTTAAATGAGTAGAAAAAGAAAGAATTTTAAAGTTTTGCACACATAAATTTCTTAGAATTCCTGAGGGTGGATCTACCTTAAGGAAACCCACTAACACAGTCAAAGCTTACATACTCTTTATAAACAACGTCACAAGATGGCGAATTTAAATAGTTTGTGAAATAACTTGTTTCGATCAGTTTGTTGATATCTTCATAGCTCAGTAGGTAAATGCAAGGTTTGGTAATCCGCAGGTCCGAGTTCGAATCCGCCAGTGACTTTTGTTCATATTTACTGCGAGAAATTTTGAAATCATTGTTTTTGTATTCAAATTTTCATATTTTTCCCACATTTTCACATGTATGATTATTATATATCATAAATCTTTCATAATTAATCATATCGTGCTGTTTTGAGAACCTTTCCCAGATGTAGTGGGCCACTTTTAAGAGTCCATCACGCTTCTACCTCAAATTGTGAAATTCATGGGGGTCCGAGTTAGAATAGGTTCCCAACATCCCGTTGCATGTCGTAAGAGGCGACTGAATGGGGCAGTCTTTGGGATAAGACTGGAAAAACTGAGGTCCTGTGTCACAGCAGGTGTGGCACGAAAAAGATCCCTCCCTGCTAAAAGGCCCTAAGTGCTGAGCATAGGCCTGTCAATTTTGCAGCCCTTCACCAACATTGGTGNGGGATAAGACTGGAAAAACTGAGGTCCTGTGTCACAGCAGGTGTGGCACGAAAAAGATCCCTCCCTGCTAAAAGGCCCTAAGTGCTGAGCATAGGCCTGTCAATTTTGCAGCCCTTCACCAACATTGGTGACGTCTCCATATGAGTGAAATATTCTCAAGTGGGATGTAAAACAATAAATAATCAAGGGTTCAGGACTTATGGTGGGGACATTATGGCCATATAATGAAAATGTATCAAATCTTGGAAAATCTTCTCTACTACTTCTACTGTAATGGGAGATAAACTGCATGCATAATTATGATATCATTGAAGCCCTTGTGAAATTCTGGCCCCTGGGTCAGGGGTTCAGGCCCTAGGGTGGGGCCAATATCAGGCCTAAAATAAAAAAAAATTTGAGTTTCCGCTAACCCGACAGATTCTAAATTAAATCTTAGAAAGTCTTCTTTACTCCCATTTGTATTGGAGAAAAACTGAATGCATGATTATGATATCCATGAAGATCTATGTTTAAATTGTGAAATTCATGTCTCCTGGGTGAGGGGTTCAGACCCTTGGATAGGGCTAATATGGTCATCTAGTGAAAATGTATTTCATCTTAGAAATCTTCTTCTTTACTTCTTTCTTTACTCCTCCTTGATGGGTGAGGGATGTTAAAATGATTTACATGTATATGCTTCAAACTTCCATTTATATACCCCCACAATCTTTGATTCAGGGGCATATAATTTTTGGCCATGTCCATCTATCTTATCTGCTTGTTTGCAAACTTTAACATTGGCCATGTCTTTTGAATGGTAAGTGATAGGGCTTTCATATTTCACATGTACGTGTGAATGTCTTATAACAAGCCCTTTCCACTGTTAGCCAAATTTTTTACCTCCTGACTTTGAACTTTGACTTACTTTTTAAAATCTTTTAACATTGGTCATAAGATTTGAATGGTAAATGATACTTAGGGACTTTCATATTTCACTTGTGTATCCCTTTCCACTGGTAGTGCTGTATGGGAGCATCAGTGTTTTACTAACTCATCTTGTTTCTTCATGTGTAATTGAATAGGATTGTTATTGTATGCATGTAAATACATTTAGAAAAGAACTCCATATTGAGACTTACTATAAAACTCCCTGTATAGGCTATGATACTCAGGTGACAGTTAAGGCCTATGAGTATGAACCTCTTGTTTGATATAGATTGTATCCAAGCCATAACTTCTTTGTTCTTCAACATAGGCATGCCATATTTGGCACATGGGTGTATGACCACAAATAGATTTGTTGCACATATCCTTGACCTTTGGGCTTTGGCCTATAGAAGTTTTTTTCAACATGGACTCTTGTACAGGCAATAACGTCTTTGTTCAAGCTTCATTGACACAAGTCAGCATAAAAATATATGGGTGACAGGGTTTCCTTTGTGAGTACATGTATTTCTAGGCAATGAAATTAAGGGTTTAAGACCAAACAGTGCACATTTTTTGTGGATGATACATTGAAGGTTTCTACAAGGGATGGATCTGTAGCACTCTGATCTCTCTCAATATTTTTTCAGAGATTTCTTTTAATCATTCTATGTAAAGGAAATTTTGTGTAATAAAAAAGTGGGAGGGGCCCAAAAACCCATGTGTGCCCCCTCCAGCTACAGTTCTGCAGCTAAGTTTTGCCATGATCCATGTGGGGTCAAAATTTTCCTTTGGAATAAAGATTGATAAATTATCTTTTTAAAATCACACCAGTTGAACAATGATAGGGCCAAGGTGACTCAGTTGAGCATTATCTTGTTTTTGGGTTTTTTGTGTATTTAATTTTATATTTTATACCCATTTTGATTTATACATACAATCAAAATCTATTTTATAATCATTATTTTCAGAAAGCAGTGAAGGAACACAAGATTGATCTTTGGGAATTAGAAAAGCCAGTGCTAGGAACAAGTAATGAAAAAAAGGATCCCAGCTGATTCTGATGGTGGCATTTGGTGTTTGAAGTTCTGGTACAAGCAGGACATTCTTAAACTAGCTATCCAAAACTATTTATAGATCATAGCTGATGGGTGTGATACAAGAGACAGTGCTAAATTAATATGTTATAAAGTGAATCATTCCAGTTTCCGTGAGATGAGATGAACATTTACAAAAATAAGTCTTCTGTACATTGTATATTGTATATTATACATGTATATAATTTTCTGTAAAATGAGATGAATGTAAGAATGTTTATGAAACAAAGTTTTGTATATTTATACTTCTGAAGAAGTGAAGAAACTAGCTGAGTATACTCAATTGGCTTTGCGATAATTATATTATGCTACCACTTCATATTTAGGTCACTGTAGAGTAAACTCAGTTGCATTTGGTCAATCATCATCCCTCGTGCATTAACAATTGGATAAGTTTAAATTCTTGATAACTACCATTCCAGTTCTTTTCAAATTTGGTGTGAGGTATCTTTAGACAAGGAGGCCTGAAGTTTTAAATTTCAGGACTCTTCCTCTCCTGGGGCCTCATTGTAAATTTCATGATCCTCCCGGGCAGGATATAGTGTTTATGAATAACATCTTCTGTTATGCTATTATAATAAATTGATAGTTAATGAACAGGTAGCCTTTTACTGAATTTGTAAATTCAATCATCCTATAAAGGAAATGTGTTTTGGTATCGGGTTGGGGCCATAATGGTAAGTGATTAAATATGTGTTTTGAATCGCTTACTAATTGTCATCCTGATTTTTTCAAATTTGATATAAAGCATATTTGGGACATTGATAACACGAATTGTAAAATGTAGAGCTCTACGGGGTTGCGTAAATATTGCCAAACATTGGCCAATATCAAAAAATCTTGTGCTGTCGAGTTGCACACATTTGTAAGAAAAACTAAATACATATTGATAGGTCTATGATGTGTTTTTACCAAATTGTTTTCGTTATCGCTGATGGAGGTTCTGACTCGAGGGTGGACCATACTTGGTATATTATACGAAGTATATTGTTTATGTTTAAGAAATTTCATCGACATTTTTATAATGCTTTTGATACTAAATTGAAATTAGATACACATTCATCAGGAATAGACAGTTTTTTACGAAAGGATTTTGGTTCAAGGTTGGGGACAAAATTATTATAGTGATGTTAATCTTATATGGCACCAATTTTGATGCACCAGATGCGCATTCTATTGTGAATGACTCCAAGACGTATGTGAGAGGGACTGCCGATTTGTGACGTCATTCTTATGTATTTCCTTGCGATTTAAATGCGCTCACTGGGATGCATAGAAAGGAACTTCTGTTGACTATTGGCGAAATCAACATAGAAAGGAGGTGAATCACGATCCCCGGGAGTACGGTGGGGCCACAATAGAGGATCAAAGTATTACATGTGAATAAAAGGGAAAATCTTTGATCTGACTACCGGTGGTCATCATTTGAACAATCTTGAATCTCCAACATATATCAGGAAGCTTCATTAAATTCAGTATTCTGGCCATAAGGTTCTTGAGAAGATTTCCTTATATATTTACATGTAAAACTTAAAGTCTTTGATCCCCTATTGTGGTCCCACCCGTATCCCCGGGGGTCGTGATTTGAAGAAACTTAAATTTTCACTATATCAGGAAGCTTCCATATGAATTTCAAACTTTTATGGCCCAGTGGTTCTTGAGAAGATTTTAAATGACACTACCCTAGTTTTTCGTGAGATTCTCTCCCCTTTGAAGAAGGTCAGGCCCTTCATTTGACCAAACTTAAATCCCTTTTCCCCAAGGATGATTTGTACTCAGTTTGGTTGAAATTGACCTCCAGTTGGTTCTGGAAAAGATGAAATGGGAAAAGCTTACAACGACACGACAACGGGCAAATTTTGATCAGAAAAGGTCACTTTAGCCTTCGGCTGAGGTGAGCTAATAAATCCAAAATATCTAAGACCTCTATACACTAACAAAATCTTTTTTTAGACACTGGAAATTAAATCACATTAAGGTGTTAATATTAAGTTTATCTATTGTTTTTTGATATATGGTACGGGTCATGTTATCCCCAGGAAACAAAAATATAAATATTGATGAGAAGAAATCACCATTGCTCACTTGAATCAAAACAAAACATGCAATAAAAGTCTAATTCTTATATTTCCCTACTGAATCTTACCAAAATGCTTGAACTGATTAAAGAAATCGGTGAATGATCCACAATATTAACTGAATATTTTCAATTTTAGATCTAAAGGGCAGATAGACTCCAATTGCTTAAAATTCTCAATCGCTAACTCCGCTAACGCTTCCGTCAGTGTGCGAGGTACGAGCCACGCCGCGGAGTTCCGAATGTAACTACTAGCTCTTGTGTGTGCAGTGTAGAGAGGGTCCTTAATTCCGACTTGCGCGTTAGGATCTTTCCATTACTATTTCTAAGTATGCGCAAAGCCACACAAACGACATCCTACTTGGTATTT
>CAJDSM010089297.1:0-10146 GCA_903981925.1 Ostrea lurida
GTTCTGTGTTACAGAGAACCATAAGGATTCCCCATGCTCCCTTCTTTTAAATAATTATAACGCTTGAGATTGCTTCATTGGTCCGAAGTCCCTAAATTGCTTTTTAGGTATAATCAATAGAGAAAGACCACGAAACAGTAAAGTAGGTACCACAAAATCAGAAAAGAAAAAAGAATAATTGTAGATAGGATTAATGTTGCAGAGTGTTGTAGCAAAATTGTTGCTACACCGATTTACGAATCGAAGACACAGAATCAGGGACCAAAATAACTGCACATACAGTAATCATGGTTATGGCGGACAGTATGATGGTCGTGTGGTGTGTGTATCAATATGTCGGTCCCTTAAGTCATTTGCGATGTGACATTATGTGAAACAAAGTCTCTGTAACAGGATGTGCTTGTGCCTTTCCTTACAAAAATAACAATATAAAGAGAAAAAATTTATAATGATTGACAGAGAACATATGTTTCGCCACAAATATTAGTCTATAACATTGCCAGCATATGTTCAGAATTCGTTACCATATTACTTCTATTTTGCGCGAGAAAGTGCACAGTCATTTGTAAGGCATGATAACAGTGCTTTATGAGCATTAGGATACTGACATCACGACCAAGTTTAGCCTAACTGTTCAGTTGTAAACAGATGAATTGACATCAGCTTAAGTGGAGTCGCCACACCTGAAAGAGTTTCTCAAATCAGCAGTCACAACAATAAACCCTTCCAATCATGAAAGATATGGGATCTAATATGTTACCAGTCCCATAAAATCAGATGGGTTTCTAGTTTATCCACTGACTAGCGCACAGCGGTTGATCTCGCTACGCACGAACGGCACTGTTGGAGTTCGGGTTCTGCGTTATCTGCCGTCGACCGCAATTGTTGGCTAACACGTCTGTGCGTTGATGTTGCCGCGGGTGACAGTAGACCTCCGAACCCGGACCGCTGAATGTGAACAAAATCATTCGGGTGGTGACCTGCACGCTGACCGCGACGCTGACGCGCTTTCTTAAGCGTCTCTGAACCCAAATTTAAATGAGAAATTAAAGTGCCTTCGTGTTAAAGTGTATTTCGGGCTAATTTTGCCAACTGGGTTAGAAGTATATTCTATCATTAGCTAAAAAATAAATTTAAATAAATAATTTGTGATCTCGAAACTATAATAAGTATATAGGTTAAGAAAAAAAACAATACAATTCAATCAATGGATATAAAATGATTAAAACAAAACCACATGGATGACTACCATGTTGTGTGACCAAAATTCAAGTCCTTAATAAGGTGCGGTGTGTGTGAGATTTGTGATGTTCTAGTTAAAGTATGCTTAATATGTATATATCAACGCGTTACAAGTTATTTTCTCATGGAGAGTGGTTGATTTTTTTGTTGACTAACCCATGCACTATTACTGTGCGCGATAAAAAGAAAAAAAAAGAACTATTAGCTTGTTTTACCTTGATTATGCACTTGTTCGGGAGTGCTCAACTGTACAGTTCCCAGGATTAATGACGGCGTCTGCAGATGCTTAAAATTGTTACGGCCACGCAGGAGCCCTACAGGATATACCTGCCAATTAGACAAAAATACCCCTAATAAATCTATGCAATAAACAAACCACGGGACGGTGGTTTGTGTACCCCTGTCACATCGAAGTATTTATAGGCAAGTCAGCGATGTAAGCGGACATGCGCAGCGGAATTACGAGTGTACATGTATGGCTTCGAGGATTACGAGCAAAGATACATATATACCTGGGCAATTAACAGACACCCCTAAATAGATGCATTTAAACAGGAATACAACGTGCAGTCATTCGTTGTAAGAGTGTGAATGTAGTCCCTACGCTTTCTCTATTTTGGAGATTTAGTTTCCTCATTTGTCAATATGCGAGATACTGAAAATTAATAATATTGCCTTATTTGTTGACGTACGCACGGTGAATGTGCCGACGGCTGACTGTCCGCTACGGTAACCGCTGGACCGGCGCTAACTGGGGTGATCCCGCGCACCGTGCTGACCGTGCGAGTGAGAGTGCGTGGTGTGGTGTTGACCGGTGACCGCACGGCTAGGACCGCACGTGGGTGAGACCGCTAAACGGGAAAAATGGTAAAGAGTGCAAGTAGAACGTTTCAGGGACTGTAATAAGTACATGTCAAAAAGGCGAAAAAATAAGCAATTTAGGATTTATAAAACTTGATTTTCAAAAATTTATTTTAAGACTGGCGGATTTATACTTGGAATCTGCAGGCCACTAATGTGGTATTTTATCAACTGAGCTACGGTGACAAATAAATCAATAGATACATAAAGAAGAATTGTTGGTGTTAGGAACTACCTTACAGTAGTTCCTAGGCTCTTACAATGCAGGCATTTATAATCAATAATTGCCTCAAAATACGTGCAAATAGGGGAGAAAAAATATCAAAATATGCAATAAAGTTCTTTTAATTATGCATTACACATGCATATATATATGTTACACTTGTAATTAACAAACATATGCATAGTGTTGGTTTCTTATCCATCTCCGCTATCTCTCACTCTCATATTTCTCACTTATTCACCAATCATTTCCATCTGTACAAAGACTGTTGCAGTATGGCCCTTGATGTGACACAAAACTTTATGCTTGTTCCAAGGAGGCCTGTAAAGCTTTTCTCAACATCTCATCTTCATCTTGGTTAAAATCCTGTAGAAATATGATTTGATGTTAGATGGTATAAATGATTAGACATTAATAGACAAAAAGGTAATAATAAAATTATGGAAACACTGGAAATAAAGGAGTATATTTGTAGCTGGAGTGATCTGCCCCTGATTCATGTTTTATAGTGTTTGGTTTTATTTTTTTTTAATGCATAGTAGACATACACATTGATAGACGATGATTTTATTTATCAAAGTGGGCTCATATCTAATTGGAGAGTTTCACATCTCTTTTCAAAGATTTTTTTTCTCTCTCCAAAACCCAGCATGGATACCCTATAGATCTCTAGTTAGACTGCACTGTTCCATCATTATTTCACTGTCAGACATGTTAAGCATGAGTTTGTTGTCAAAAGTACAGTTTTGGTTAGTGTATTGGGTCTCCTTCATGGCATATTATTACAAATATTAAGCCTCATTTCTTACCACATAAGTATCATATTCAAACTTATGCCTGATGTTGAGATGATGTACAATATCAGGGCTGCAGTAGTTAGGGTCTCCCCACGGCATGGCCGAACATACTGGGCACACCTGAAATAGTTTGGAAACAAAGCTATTCAAATATTTTGTTTTGGAAACCCAACAACGTAAATATGGTGTCCAATGCATCAAATCCCTAATCCCTGATCACCCATTGGTAAAGACAGAACCAGTCATTATTCATTACCCTTAACTAACGAAGTCGTATCATTTCCTACTTATCACTAATGTATTCATTATAAAAATGTGTCATAGAAATTACATAACTTACTAATCTATATTGGGGATTATCTTCACTATGCCAATTAACAAAACTCGGATTTATATTGTGCATGCATTCAATTGACACTTGTATAATTTACTGATTTATACTGGGATTATGACACTTACTTATTCACAGATTTATACTGGGTGTGTTTCCACTGTGGCACATAATTTACTGATTTATACTGGAACTGTCTTCACTGTGGCACATAATTTACTGATTTATACTAGAACTGTCTTCACTGTGACACATAATTTTCTGATTTATACTGGGAAACTTACATAATTTCCAGATTGCTGGGGATGTTTCTCATTACAATGTCGTATAAGATCATTACAGTCTAGATTTTGCAAGTGGCAAATTGGACAGCTAAATGTAGACCTATTTGGTAAATTACTGAAAAAGAAAAAAAACAAAACATGTTGAACGAAATTTTTTAAAGCTATGTATAAAGAGGAATTGAAAAAAAAAAAAAAAAAAAAAAAAAAAAAAAGATAGAAAAAAATTTTTTAAAAGAAAATAAAAAAAGAAATAAAAAAAAAAAAAAAAAAAAAAAAAAAAAAAAAAAAAATACATAAAACAACAACACCAACTTTTTAATGGTTATCAAAATACATGTACAGCAAAACCATTACATGTATTATTCAGCAAAATCTATTTTCAAAAATTTGCAAGATATTTTGTTGCATATACAAGATTCTCATGAATATTTTTCATATAAATACATACCGGGTATTGTAGATAAAATAGGACTTTTGCAAAAATTATAATTTGCTGATGTATCCCACAAGGCAAACTTGAGGAAATTAAATATTGTGAAATGAAAGTAATTTCTAGTATCTATTAAGGGTAAGATGATCCACTGGTGTACCAATGCATCTGGATACTCATCTTGACAATATACAGATCGATACATGATACCCGACATAGCGTTTTCCAAAAGTATACGAATTTTACAAGTCGGGTATTTTTAGTCCACCTTGTAGAAAATGAAAGGTTGAACCAAAAAAGAGGATTGGCTTGCCATTCTATGAATGTGTAAACAGTGTACATAATAAACATAATCTTTCTTATAAAGAATTTGTGAAAATTTTGGAGCTTCATGAGATAACAATGAATAAAGCTGAAATCTTTTTTTTCTTCTAGTTTTTATTGAAATGCAAAGTATCAGGATAAGCATTGGTATCGTGTGTCAAATATTGCGATACATATTGGACATTGTCCCACCCCTTAGTATCTATATAGTATATGCATCCAACTACCATCCAAATAAATGATCATTTTTAGCAAATAAAACAGACATCAAATTACTGGTTCCCAATGAGAAAACTTTGAGACATCAGAAAATTTCTCACAGCCACAGGCAAATTAAAGTTGGTTTCACTGTCTTTTTTTTTGTTGGAAGACATTATCAGATGTGAGTAGGATTTATATCCCTCATACACAAGTTCCCTCAGAGAATAATTTATGAACACTTGATAACTTGTGATGTTTTCCCCCTAAAAAGGCAATAACTGTATTTCAATTTATAGACCCATGTTATCTATTAGGGCTAAAATAATACGCCCCTTCACAATACAATATATATTGCAATACTTGTGTCATGATTCAATATTTTCAATACGATAAATTTTACAGTAAATACCAATGATAACTTTGAAGAAAAATTTAATTCAATGATTCATAGTAACGAATTTAGAAGCAAAATGTTTCCAAACTGCCAATGGTAAGATGCGTGTTGGCTCTGTAGTTTAAACTGGTCAAGTTCACAATTGTTTTTGTCAGACTCAAGGTTACTAACAGTCTGGCCTTCTTGTCCCTTGTACATATATAAATAATAAGTTCAGGTAAAGTCCAATGCATTCTACAAAACCTGATTTTTAAAACCATATCAAACCAAAATTTGAGGCAATGAATTGAACATTGAATCAAGAATTTATATTGAACAGAATCGATGTTTCGGTGAATCGTTTCAGCCCTATTACCTATCACATGAGTTATGTAGATCCCATTTGTTCACTACTCACGTGGGGTACATTTGTGTTGTTTCTGCAACTGGTTTGAACTTGGGTAAAGAAAGGTCCCTCTGTTTACATTTTGCTACGTGTGATCTTTGTCGATGAACTGCCATCTGAAATGGAACAAAAAAAAAATCTTGAATAAAAGCTGTTTTGGGCTTCAAAGAAATATCATATACAGTCTTTTTTTCCAAAAACTTTCCATTCTACATAATAGGCATATAATATAAAAGGCCCATGGACCACAACCCCACTTACACAAATTTGAAAGTACTGTATCTCGCCACATTCGTTTCCGATCCTTTTGCCATTATAACGAATTTCCTGTTGTAACGACATGCCTATTTTACCGGTACTAGTTATCCCCCTTTGTTTATTCCTCAGCACAATTAGTGTATCAATAAACATCGTCTTTGCTTTCAGTAAACAAACATTACCTTGACGACTGTCTCATGCAAAGGTGTCGAGCGATTTAATCCATTATATAATCTTTGTCAAGTGTGAACATATTGATGGTTGAGGTCTTTTCAACGGGTCATTTAACAATCTCTGGTAACCTGCTGTTGTATCGGATTTTACATAGTGTCAAAATGCACATTTGTTACCGATAATATATCTATATGTTGCACAAAAATGTACTCCAGAAACTTACCATTTGTCCACACCATCTGCATGGGACTTGAACAGTTCTCATTGCATGTTCCAGGTCACTGGCTCTCCTGAGGTCATGAGGGTCAAATATCCCTCTGCACTCTGGACATTGGGCTTCATCATAGGACTGATAGGGTACTATGCATTCCGTACAATACCTAAAGTAAAACATTTATACCATGAATAATGCTAGTTGTAACAGATTTACTTCATATTAAGTACAGTTTGAGTACATTTCTACTCTCTCTCTGATCAATCATTGATAACTAAAAGCATATCACAGTCTTAGCATTAGTAAAATGATGGGTTGTTAGGTTGTGTATTTGTTTGTTTAATGTACCACTCGAGAATTTTTCACTCTTAGTTATGGAGACATCACCATTGCTAGAAAATTGCCGAAAAATTTAAGCCTTTACTCAGTGCTTATGGCCTTTGAGCAGGGAGGGATCTCTATCAGGTCACACCTTGTGACACAGGGTCTATACCCATTTAGTCACCTCTTATGACAAGCAAGGGGCACAGAGAACCTATTCTAAACTGGATCTCCTAGAGACTACTACAATGTAGATGGGTACTCGGGTTAATATTTTTAGTAACTTTAAGAGCAATGAGACACTGATGACTAAGCAACTTCATGTACCACATGCATTCAGCAGAGCAACACATCAAACTACATTCCTCCTCTAGTGGAACTGCCTGAGACGGGATTCCATGGTTGAGGTCTGCACAGACCAAAACATGCCAACCTAACTTATCCAAAACGAAATCCCAATTGACAAGAAATCCTAGCTTGATGATCTGAATGTCATGGCCTGATCCTACACACTGCGACAATGTTCCATGTTTGGTTGTACATGTGAACTAGTGCCTAATATATGCGAAACAGATCAAAGGTACAGTGTAGGTACCAAGATTCGTCATTTTCTTAATTTCTCCTGAAAAAAAAATCCTGATGTCTTATATTCAGTTGCAACTAGGCCTATGAATTCAATTTTAAATCTGACTAAACAGAATTTCCAAAATACTTTTGCTGATGATGCAAAATCCAATAAATACTATGTACAGCATATGATTGAGAAGAAAATGGTCACACATATTGATGGTGGGTTTTTTTTTGTTTTTTTTCCTTGTCCAGATGAAAAGCCATAAGCCTATCTGCTTTTAGCTTCCTTCTCATTGTTAGTTCTAGGCATCTAATTTCCTTGTATAGATAATGTCGTCTGCAAAAATAATGCCTAAATCATAAATGGTTTGTATGCTCGCTCCCTGATACACTAGAAATATTGCACTTTAATCATATCAAGACAACCATCAGCCGGTTTTCTTCATGGAACCTAATCCCAGTGAGATTCGACGAGGCTAATAATTAGACTTGACGCCTCTTTCGAAAGACTTCAACGAGGCGTCAAGTCCAAATATTAGCCTCGTCGAATCTCACTGAGATTATACATGGAACCATTCAATTTAATATTCTTATTTAAAAGAAACACTCCAGCGACTGTTGGTTTGATTTTCAATTAAGAAAATAAAAGCAACTTTTTCCAAGAATATTAAAAGCAAAACAAGATCCAGCAAGTTTGCGTAGATAACGTCCGTTCCTTATGCTTCTATACACAAGTGTAAAATAAGAATAAATAATCTTACGTGTGGTTATGGCCGCATGTTATATGGACTGGAGATTTGAATATCTCTAAACAAATAGGGCATTTATAAGGGGCTAACTCGGAGTCAATGTCGGGGTTGACATCATAATGTTGTTTACGTCTGTCAGCCATTTGTATTTTGTAACTTCCGGAAAAGACGATTCTTGTATACGATTTCGCGTTCGTACAAGCGATGTCTGATTCTATATCATAAGGTGCTATTTTGTCCCTTAGAAAATAAAACGTACCCACAATTGCACAATTGATAATACAAATTCTTCTCGAAATTTATAATAAGGCACAACTAATTTGAACAATTTTTATCCTCATTTCATCAAGTACGACTCCGTGGCGCAACGGTAGCGCGTCTGACTCCAGATCAGAAGGTTGCGTGTTCGAATCACGTCGGGGTCAAAGCTGGTGTTTTTTTTTTTTTTTTTTTCTTTTAACCTCCAACAGTTATACGGGGGTTTTATCCCTGGTAATTTAGGTGCAAATATTGTAGCTCTCCGAAAAAAATTAAGCTGGTAATATACACAACTACATGTGATGTCCTTTCTACATATCAAGTTTCCTACAAATCAGAATTTCAAAGGAGTGTCTCTGACAAGGTTACTTTATAATATAAGAATTTACAGCAAATTTCAAACAAGCATAACTCCCACAAGAGCAACATATTTTAGTGGGGTTCATATTTCAGCAGAGTTAGTACTGTCCTAATTCATTATCATGCTACTTGAGAAACAATATGCATCCTTCACTTGGCATAAGGTGCATAGGTACCAAGTCTGATGGTCCTAGACCAAATACAGTTTGATATCTGTTATGCATACAAGGTTTTCTTTATAGCTGACAGTGACCTTGAAAATCAATAAGCATCTTCCTCTCACCATGGTAATTAACTGTATCAAGTTGTAAGATCCTGGATCTTGCTGTTTGGTCTGTATCCTGCCTACAACATTTTCCTACTAAGTGACACTATGACCATGACCTTTTACCTTGAAAAACAATAGGCGTCTTCCTTTCATCATGGTGATCAATTGTACCAAGTTGCAAGATCCTGGACCTTACGATTCAGTCTGTATCCTGCCTACCGTATATACTTGCCTATAAGTCGGTTCGCCTATAAGTCGGTTGTATTTTTTGGGATCATTTTGAAGGATTTTGCTATTGACCTGCCTATAAGTCGGTACAACTTTTTGCCAGAATCAGTTGACAATTTCAAATCAAAGTTACACTGATTTTGCCCCTGTTTTAAAAAATATTTTGAGAAATGTTGCCTGTATATAATTATCCTTTCTCAAAAAATCAATATCATGTCAATTCTCTTATTATTTACCACTGTTCTATAGTATGTTTTATATTTCTATATCCAGACTGATTTGTCTGGACGATGATCGAATATTTTGAAAATTTATGTGTTTCGCCGACTAGAAAAATACTGATCTCCTTAGGACTCGCCTATAAGTCGGACATAGACTTTTAGACCAAAAATTTACTCCCAAAAATCCGACTTATAGGCGAGTATATACGGTACAACACTTTCCTACAAAGTGACACTATGACCTTGAAAAACAATAGGTGTCTTCCTTTCATCATGGTGATCAATTATGTACTATGTTGTATGATCCTGGAGCTTACAGTACGGTCTGTATCCTGCCTACAACGTTTTCCTACTAAGTGACACTACGACCTTGACCTTTGACCTTGAAAACAATAGGCGTCTTCCTTTCATCATGGTGATCAATTGTACCAAATTGTAAGATCCTGGAGCGCACGGTTCGGTCTGTATCCTGCCTACAACATTTTCCTACTAAGTGACACTACAACCTTGACCTTTGACCTACGACCTTGAAAAACAATAGCATCTTTCCTTCATCATGGTGATCAATTGTACTAAGTTGCAAGATCCTAGAGTTCACGGTTCAGTCTGCATCCTGCCTACAACGTTTTCCTACGTGACACTACGACCTTGACCTTGAAAAACAATAGGCATCTTCCTCTCATCATGGTGATCAATTATATCAAGTTGTATGATCCTGGAGCTTGCGGTTCAGTCTGTATCCTGCCTACGTTTTCATACTACACGACACTATGACCTTTGAAAACAATAGGCGTCTTCTTTTCATCATGGTGATTAATTGTACCAAGTTGTAAGATCCTGGAGCTCACAGTTTGGTCTGTATCCTGCCTACGCTTTCCTACTAAGTGACACTACGACCTTTTAAAACATATAGCATCTTCCTCTCATCATGGTGATCAATTCAGTCAATTGTACCAAGTTATAAGATCCTGGAGCTTACTGTTCAGCCTACAAAGCCTGGACAAACAGATGGACGACGCTATACCATAATATGTCCCATCTTCGACGAGCGTA
>CAJDSM010089299.1:0-17474 GCA_903981925.1 Ostrea lurida
AAACAGAAAGGTGATTTTGAAGAATTTCAACAACTCTTTAAAAGTTGAAACTGAAAGTAACGCGCTTTCACAAAGGGCCCTGTCCGGAAAACATACTAAAAATCTGATAAAGGAAATCATAAGGTATTATTTAATTTTATCTTTCAGTACGAAAATGAATATCACGGGTGTACAGATTTCAATTACCAAAGCTTCAATTTATTTGATTCAGAAATCAGATTCGAACAAAAATAAACTTATGCACATGTAATTTACCAAAACGAGACCTAAGGCTAGTAATATAATTATGTAAATAGATTCTACCGTAATTCAGTAGAATAGAAAACTGGATTTTGGATATATGTAAAGACAAAGATACATGTAACAACAGTGATCAATTTAATTTAAACATTATTTTATTATGCAAAAACATAAAAGGATTAGGCATCAGGGCAAGCCTATGTAAGCTTTCTCCTTACAGTGATCAATCTCGTAAGTCCCAAATATATTACAAAAACAAGAGTTGCACAATACGGACCCTTGGACACACCACTGTCCAGAGGTGGAACCAGGTGCCTAGGAGGAGTAAGCATCCCCTATTGACCGGTCACACCCGCCGTGAGCCCAATGTCTTGATCAGGCAATGGAGTAATCCGTAGTCAAATCAGTGTATGAATAACGGCTTAACAATTGCTATGAAACACAACAGACAGCAATTGAACCAATTGCCGACTATACTTGCAAAATAAATCGTTATAACGACCAAAGAATTTGCGAAATGCTGCCTTTAAACGTGACTGTTGAAAACCCTGCAAAACAATTTGTGTGTATATCTACATTGTAATTCCAAGGATACTCAACCCACCAGCGGACGGAACCACAATGTCCCAAACAGAGGCAGAAGAATGAGTTCTCAACGCTAGAACAGTCGCGGAGGATCAACGACATGTGACTGTAGCAATAATTTCAATCCCATATGTGCCACCTGACTACCAGGCCCCAAGACCATAAACTGAGAATAGACTTAAGTCAAAATCTTGATTACTTATATCTTAAGATTTAAAACACAGATATTTAAAACCATTACAGGATGTCAAAAAGAAACCAAATGCAAACACATATTAAAAATTTCATTTGTTTATGAAAATTAATTCTCAAGTTAACTGGATTTGAATTTTAGACTTCAGTCTATTCTCAGTTTATGGTCTTGAGGCCAGGTATGCAAGTTATTCACCCTCAGTTATAAGAACATCTGAGTATCCTAAACTTCATTGCCCGGAATTTCTAGATTACATATTTGTTTGGTCGACTCAAAACCTGATAGTACAGATATTTTAGACAAAGCGTAAACACGAGTTATCACGTATACTCCTTGTGTAACAATAATGATTTACCTGATGAGACAGATATTAGTTCAGGAGAGGATAAAACAATCGAATAGATAAGGAAAAAAAGGAATACGCAGATTCAAGTTGGTTTCGCAGGACCCAAAAAATCAAGTGCCTCTATTGTTGGCTAAGTGGATACCTACTGGTATGTACAACACCATGAGGTAACCCCCCGGGGGGGGGGCACTTACTATATACCGATAGATAGGGACGTGCCGCTGGATTAGGTAGCCTTTTTCCACTACAGAATATATGACAAGGTATAGAAATCAGCATGAAATATATGATAAGATTAATGTTTAATCAATTAATTATATGAATGGCCTTTTAATCTGATCCAGCATTGGCAGTTCTTGTTTGTCATATGGGAAAAGGTCACCATTTGAACAGAAAATTATATGAAAAGGTATACAATTCTCAAATCTAAAATATATGAAAAGGGTGGGGGGTCTGCAATGTCAGCGGCACGTCCCTACCCATAAAATTACGAAGTGGCCCCCCGGGGGTAACCAAGTGAACATGATAGGGGAATCAAATGAAATTGAAATTATCTTGCATGGTGAGCGAATGACAGCTTTGTTAGACAGTGGGTCTGTGATCTTGGTTCATACGTACATTTCTGTTGCTGATGATTCACTCCTAACATACAAAGGTATACACAGAATGTGTCATCAGAATACAGGATATGGATTTTGTGTCCCAATGTTGATAGTACCATCAACTGAGTACAACAAGATTTGTCCCGTTATCACAGGAACAGACATAACCAGTCTGCTGTCGTGATTATTTTCAAAGGTTATCTCAGGTTGACCAGTTACCTTATGTTTGACAAACTGCTATTGGTCAAAGCTACATATCGTATTGTGTTAGAACTACAGGAGAGAAAAGAATTACCAATCAATGGTTATTCATGGAATTGCAAAATCTGCAGACAGACATATTCCTTTCGTCATTACAGAAAATATTAGTGCAAATGACACTAAGCTTAAGGTTAAGGTTATAGGATTGCCACAGAGTACAGCTAAACTTACATGGAGGATACACTTATAAGTACGTAACATTTCTGTTAAGCCCATTGTATTCAGAGCAGGATCCACACTTTGCTCTCTATAGGAGTTGTTGTTAGTACTCTTGTACTCTGTTTTCAAAGGAAAAGAACTTTGGGTGTTAAGATTTTTTATTTGATTCTCAGTTTTCATCTATTGGTCTGTTATTTGACAAATATCAGCAAGCTTTGTTGGCTGGAACCACACTATATTCCTTATATAACCTATCTAATTCGTTGACCACTTCTGGTTTGCGAAACAGAAAAGGGTAGATGGTACGCTCTTTTGTTTTGACTAACGGAAACAGATTGGATACAGAGACAGGTAATAGGTGTAACCATTAACAGAGTGATCAAGATCATGAAAAGTTGTTTCCCCCAAAAAAACATCTCAAGTAGCACCACTTGTTCAAGCTTACAGTACTACTAAAATTATTCTACTGGGTACATACATGTATGCCACTCCTTGATGTTTGACTGGTATTCCAGATTGTCCATTGGTGCTTTATTTGGAGTGAAAACTAATTGTCGAGTGACCATCATACGTGTGTATGAAAAAGTGAGAAAAAAACCGAACAGTGACTCCGATAAGTCCTAAACAGAATATATTGGTTGACTGACTGACCGTTGCTTAATGTCCCGCTCGAGAATTCTTTACTCATATGGAGACGCCACCGTTGATTTGGCCTGTGCTCGGCGATTACAGCCTCTGAGCAGGGAGGGATTTTTATCGTTGCACATCTGCTGTGACACCGGACTTTCGATTTTTATGGTCTTATCCAAAGGACCACCCCCATTTAGTCGCCTCTGAGGACAAGAAAGGGGTACTGGGGATCTTTTCTAACCTGGTTCCCTATGGGACTAAACGGTATCAAAATAAAAAGGTGGGCAAACACAGATCCTGAATATACCAGAAGTAAGATCAAGTTTCTTAGAGAAATAAGCATTCCCTGTCGACCGGTCACACCCGCAGTGAATCCTTTATCTTGATCAGATAAACAGCATATGACCCAATGGAAGATTGTATTAGCAATCTAGATGGTTATAATGACCATAGAATTTGCGAAATGTTAACTTTAAACGTGACAATTGAAACCTTTGCAACATCAACTTCTTTGTTGATTTTAAAACTGATCATACGCAGAACATGCTTTTTGCATACCGAATAAACACCATATGCATGTAATGATGGGATGTTGCTTCATAAATATGGTTGATTGATTGTTTGATTATTTCTTGTTTTACGTCCCACTCGAGAATATTTTACTCATATGGAGACGTCACCATTGCCGGTGAAGGGCTGCAAAATTTAGGACTATTCTTGGCGCTCTGGGCCTTTGAGCATGGGTAATCTTTATCGTGCCACATCTGCTGTGACGTGGGGCCTCGGTTTTTCCGCATTCTGGTCTCATCCGAATGACCCAATGGAAGATTGTATTTGACCCCCATTAGCAATCCAGTACGACACGCAAGGGATACTGGGACTATTCTAACCCGAACCCCACGGGTTCATAAATATGGAAAGTTGACAATGGAAAAGCTGAAATCATCCCATTTGTCATAAAATTGAGTCGTTAGTTTGCACGTAGACATATATCTAAATTGAAAGCAGCGTGGCGTCTTCGTTGTCGCGGTTCAATTGTTGAAAAGGACAGAGGTCGGTATGATGAACAGGCACGTTTTCCAAAAATTGAAGTTGGAAACAAAGTCCGTGTAAAGAAAGTCGGAATGCAGGGGAATCACATTGGCTGACTAATGGGAGTCGGAGATCGTACTTACAAGCTTTGAATAGTGTGGATTTTCCCAGTAGCTACATACTTTAACTTCCTCAAAGTGTTGGTCTCGAGGCTATACTAATGTTGACACAGTATTAGGATGGCAATTACGTAAATGGGGTAGTCTGAGGACAGAAGGTCTTATAGTGTACTAAACACGACTGCGAGAGAGAAAGAGATCGATCCTTACTGCTAAATCCTGAAAGATTTTTTGGATATTTGAAGGGTAATGTCGCCATGGATAAGCACAAGTAGGATGCAAAACCCTGGACTTCCGTGGAGTTATTAAATACGATAAATACCATGGTAGAACTTATAGAAAAAAATAAGGAAATGACGTCAAGGGTTATGGCTGACACCGGGGCAAAACATTCCCGAAATATTGAAATTTACCGTGTTCCAGTGGACGACGAAATATTGAGTATGAAGTATACTAGTTTCAACAGCTAAACAGATACATATCACTCAAAATGACAACCATTCATAACTCATCCTCTCTATGTGGGACTTAGTCTCCATGCCAGAGAGGTTCAGTCGGTACATTCCATACTGTAGGCATGTCAGTATCGTATGATCATGTGATGGACGTGCAGAGAGATTTTGCCAGGAGAGTCTCAAAGCGATGGCCTGAGGACTTAGTCGTTGTACGTAGCAACTGCAAGCGCAAATTATTTCTTACAACTGCAGAAGACAACATTGATGAATCTGGACGAGTCGATATTCACGGCACTGCCATGACATTGCTACTCATGACAACATGGGAGAGGACCTTCCACCTCTCGATGTGAATGTCCCAGAAGAAACCTCAATTCAGCTCCCCGAAGACTATACTGTGGTGCCATATGTTGATGAATATGCTGATGACACAATCTTTTCACCAATGCTGGATTGAATCGACCAACCCCCGAGCAGGAACACATGAGGACGCCTGACCTAAACGTCTGTACACCGTCATGTTTTTGAAGTGAGGGGACCTTCAGGAAATTCCAGTGACTTATTCTAGGTTTTTCTAAACGTCCAACAAGCAAAAGCTACTGTTAGGATTTTCCTGGTCTTTTATGAGAAGGTATCATCAATGGCTATGCAGAAGCATGCCATGCTCATTTCCAAGAAGGCAACTGAGTTCGTAAACCCTGGTCAGGTTCTCATCATTGAAGGTGAATGTCCCTTCAAAGTGTCAGTGGAAGCTCCCTGATGAGGTTGGATAATCAAAGATGGTGTGCTTCATAGGGTTTCTGAACATCGACATTGTATCCCAACAGTGCGGGGGAAAGCTGCTGGCTGGGAACGCATGTTCCCCATGGCAAGAGTCTTCACCAATGGTGTTGCAGCATCTCTCTTAGATGGCAGCCATGTGAAGCTTACGCGGTATTCGTACCAACTGACTCTTAACATGGCTCCATGTTTTGATGGTACAAACGTACAATGGATACTGTCAGACAGGCTTTGGGCCTCACAAAACAATGGAGATGTAAGAGAAGAGACTCGCTGCAAATGCTCCCACCATCTGCTACTGGACAACAATTTGTGACTGCATTCTGATAAACTGCCAAAGGATGGAAGACTGACAGCTGACTGTACGCCGATCTGCGCCCATGTATTTTTTTTTTTGCATTTAGGCACACAAACTAAGCCCACCGGATGCCTGTTTTCTTGAAAAACATTGTGTGTCTACCAGAGTGCCATCCAAGTGTCTATAAAGCCTTTGAGGAAGGAAAGTTCAATGTGCAGTGCAGTGACAAGAAGTTTTCTCTCATGGTGCTTGACCTGAGCCAAAAGCACATCATCAAATTCCTGACATAAGGCACAATGGAGCAAAAGACTCCATGGTCAGCCAAAGGAAAAAGGTCATAGGACTGTCCAAGCCAGAGGTCTTGCGAGTCATTCAGAAATTTGAAAATGAAAGTGTTTCAGCTGCAACTCTGTTTCACAAGGATGTTAACTTCGAACACCCGGAGTATTCAGTTGCAGAGCAAACCAAATTCCTGAAGGATTTCAGGGCTCTCCTCTACCTCGCCAAAGAAGGGACTGTAGTAAAACCCTACAAGGAGACAAGCCCATTGCTGGTAACACAGGTGAAGTTATGGACCCAGTCATTGTCAAATCATTGAGGTACGCCCAAGTATCGGCAAGATGATGTTGAATGACTTCATGGGGGACGAGCTTGAAACGTGCACAAGACCTTTATCGGATTTCATTTAAAGCCAGAGTGTATAACATCAGCAACCGGCCATCCGTAGACCTTGATAGGGGTGCTAAAAAGTTGGGATCAGCAAGGGAAAATACGGCGCTTGTCACTAAGTTGTTCCTGTATATGCTAGGACCACCAGATGGTGATTTGGATGAAATGTTTGGAAACGAAAATTAACGTGTGCCTCTTTCCCAGTATGGTCGTGGAAAACTGATGTCAGGTACAAAGTATGCTCTTCTGGGCTGCCTGCCTGATGCTGGACACTCTCCTGCAGCAAAAGATACCTCTATGATTGTACTGGAAACGGCAGCCATTATTCACACTGTCAGGACTCAACGTGCTTCTGTGTTTGAAGAATACACATGCATGCATTTGCTACCCTTGTTAGAGAGTCACATGACCACCAACACAACAATAGTGGACGCTGTTTGCGACACATACTATGATCCAAATCTTAAATCACAGAATCGAACCAAGCGGTGTGAAACTGAAGGAAAGAGAAGAGTATTGGCAAAGATACCAATTCCAAAAGAAGCTGACTGGCAACAATTTCTCAAGGATTTATGGATTGATTGATTGATTGATTATTAATTATTTATTGTTTTACGTCCCACTCAAGAATATTACACCCATACGGAAACGTCACCAATGCCGTCGAAGGACTACAAAATTTAGGCCTATGCTCGGCACTCATGACCTTTGAGCAGGGAGGGATCTTTTTTGTGCCACGCCTGCTGTGATACGGGGCCTCGGATTTTTGCGGACTCATCCGAAGGACCGCCCCATTCAGTCGCCTCTTACAACACGCAAGGGGATGCTGGGGACCTATTCTAACCCGGACCCCTACGGGTCTCTCCGGGAGTCTGATAACAAGGATAAGTTGTTCCAGTTCCTTAGTGAGGAGTTAGTGCGGCATATTATTGATACCAGGTACCATTTCCTGACTACGGAAGCTGACCTTGTGCTCACACACAGACACACAGACCAACTGATGTATCAGCCTTAGCTCCTTACCAACAAGACGAAGCTGATACCAGGATGTTGCTGCACCTGTACGATGCTGCTGAACAGTGACACACTAAGGTGTACCTCATGACAGTGGACACATATATGATCATTCTTGCCATCCATCACTTTGATCAGCTGAAACTGTCGGAGCTGTGGATTTGATTTGAGTCAGAAAAGACATTCAGACAATCCAATACATCACATCGTTCAGCAGCTGGGACCTCAACGTTGCCCGGCACTTCCCTTCTTTCATGCCTACACAGGGTGTGATGTAATATCAGCCATGTCTGGAATTGGGAATCAGACATCATGGAGTGCATGGACCACTTTTCCTGAGGTCACTGAAATATTCATTGCCATCACTTAGGACACAACCAGCCTCACACTTGACTCATTATACATGCAGCATCTGATTGTGCTGATGTATAGCAAAAACTGTATATCACCTTCTGTCAATATAGCAAGAAAGCTAATGATTACTGTTGGTCTCAAACCTCTAGAATCGATCCAACCAACCCAGCGTGCCTTATTCCTGCACACAAAACAAGATTTGATCATCACATCTGTCATCTGGGAGCGTTCTCTTTCCAAAACCGCCAACATCCCAAACCCGGGTGATTGGAGCTGGGAATGGAATAACAAGAACCAAGACATGGGTGCCATATTGGACAAGTCTGCCTGATGCCTGCAGTTTGCTTAAGCTTACTGTTGCTCAACTGTGGCTGCTTGTAGAGAAAACTGCAAGCATCATCGTGTTGGACTTCGCTGTGGTCCACTGTGAAAGTGTGAAGGAGGCTGTGCAAACAGTGCTATTGACCAAGTCCAGGGCTTACGATCGTTCAACTACCAGGTCTATCCGTGACATTGACAGTCATTGTGAGTAGCATACTTCGTATTTGATGAAGTGGTTTTCAATTCTATAACCTGGACAGTAGACTCACAGGGTATGCACATGTAGCTAGCATTGTTGTACAGCTCAACTTCATCTTTAAGAGTGAGCAAAACATAAACATATGACTCATTTCCCCCTGAAATTACCTTGAAAAATGACCTTTGACCTTCAAATAGCTGTGGAACATACCAGAACTCTCATTTTGGGTTTCTTGCAGCCATATTTGATTTATGTACACAAGCAATAGAAGGCTGTGGTCCTTATGACCATAACTAACACCATGTCAAATATAAAACACTTCTCTCAAAATGCATAATTGGTCTAATTTGGCTGAATTCGTACTGCTCTATGAAAATATAACTTTGTTCCAGAGGACGAATACTGAATATAGAATTTAAAGTGTTCCTCTGGACGGTGAAATATTAAGTATGAATTCTAACATGTTCCAGCAGATAATGAAATTTTACCTGTTCCTCTGGACGACAAAATAGAATATGAAATTTATCATGTTCCAGCGGATGACGAAATTTAACGTGTTCCAACAGACGATGAAATCTAACGTTTTCTCCTTTACGATGACATATTGAGTATGAATTTAATGCATGTTCCAATTTAACGTGTTCCAGCAGACGGTGAATTTGTACGCGTGTTCCAGTGGATGGAAAAAAATAATTTGCGTGCTCTGGCGGACGGCGAAATTGACTATTTACAAACACGAGCCCTTGAATAAGGTGTAACACCGCCAACAGTGGCATGCATTTAACGGAGAAGATGGGGAGTGAACATCCGCTACATAAGTCCGCGTCAAATGTTAGAAAATCAAATTTCCGCTAAATATCATACGTATTGAATATAATAATTATAATACGTTAACAGTATATTCAAATTATTCAGTGAACCATTGATTTAAATGACAGTTGCATCACGGCTATGTCTTTCAAAAATGTGTCTATTGACTTGTTACAACAGTGGGCGTCTTAGCAGTCACATATGACACCATAATTTTTACAACAGTGCTGCGAATAATATTGAATTCTCAGTGTAAACTTTTCCAAAGTGACATTTCATTTGAAAAAAAAAAAGAAATGTTCACTGACAATTGCGATGAAATTTCAAATTAAAGCATTTTACGAGTTCCCGACAATGAACGTGGAGGCTTTTATATGAATCGAGGATACCTTCAGAAACAGAACATAATTCAAATCAGTCTCATAATTGTGGTTTGTTTCAATTTCATCATATACCTGCGGTGATGTTATTCAAAAGTCCTCTTCGATTGGTAAAAAGTCAATATCATGAAAATGTCCCGCAGTCATCGTCGGGGCCTCATCCTCCCACGTGATTCATGTAATTTGTGCAAACGTAAGCTGAGCTGATATTAAATTTTCATCGGAGGTAACAAATGTAATGACCACAGTCTTGGTTACATAATATTACTTGTATATATACGTATTTCGATGTATCTAAATTTATATAGAAACTGTATAAAATTATCTAATTATCTATCAATATTGATGGGTCAAATATGAAAAAGAAGAACTTGATATCTTATCAGAATGGATTAAAAGATTGAAATCCCGTATTAGATATATATGTACCAAAGTCCGTACCATCTATCCTTCAGTGTTTCGTAAACCGGAAGTGATCAATGAATTAGATAGGTTACATGAGGAATATGTTCTGGTTCCAGCTGACAAAGCTTGTAACAATATTGATTTCGTCTGTAAGGCTCATTACTACAACTGCATTTTAAACGAACTTGGTATTGACTCCACATTTGGTAATCGTACTTACACCTTACACTCCTACTGTTCTATCGAAAGACGAAATTCTTCTAAACCATGCTTCAGTTTTAAACACATTTAATTATCCAGTCATGGGACGGAAGAATATGAACTACCATACCTATACTGGATTCCAAAATTTCATAAAACCCCTTACAAACAAAGATATATTGCTGGATCTAGTAAATGTTCCATCAAGCCCCTGTCTTTACTCCTCAAGAAAATATTGACAGCTGTCAAGGAGCAACTTCAGAAGTATTGTGAAACTACATATGCCAGAAGTGGTGTAAATCAAATGTGGATTCTAAAAAACTCTAAAGAACTTCTAGTGAATTTGAAATCCAGAACCTTTCACATGTCAACAACATCAAAACATATGACTTTTCAACACTTTGCACGACCATCCCGCACGATAAATTAAAGACAAGGCTTGGTAACATTATAGACAGTTGCTTCTTTAACAAAAATGGAAGAAGGAAATATTCTTATCTAGTGATCAGTCATTCAAAAAATTATTTTGTTAAACTCCATTCCAATTCTACACACAAGTACTCTGAAGTTGTGCTCCTTTATTAGCTGACTTATATTTATATTCTTATGAGGCAGAATTCATTCAAAAGCTTCTACATGAAAAGAAGAAATCTCTAGCGGTGGCCTTTAATTCAACATTTCGATATATTGACGATGTTTTATCTATCAATAATAATGATTTCCATTCATATGTCGATTCAATATATCCCAAGAACCAGAAATAAAGGACACCACAGAGTCTTCCATGTCTGCTTCGTACTTGGATATTTTATTGAACATTGACATTGACGGCAAAAACTAACTACTCAACTTTATGACAAACGGGACGATTTCAGCTTCTCCATCGTCAACTTTCCATATTTATGTAGCAATATTCCATCATCTCCTGCATTTGGTGTGTATATCTCTCAGCTTATTCGATATGCAAGAGCTTCTTCTGCGTATGATCAGTTTTTGAATCGATGCAAGCTACTTACAGACAAGTTGTTGTTGCAGGGTTTCAACAGTCACGTTTAAAGGCAGCATTTCGTAAATTCTATGGTCGTTATATCAATTTAGTTTACAATATGACCTATCATTGAGTCAAATGCTGTCTGATGTGTTTATAGTCATTGTTAAGCCGTTTTTCACACACTGATTTGACTACGGATTGTTCCGTTTACCTGATCAAGACTATGGACTCACGGCGGATGTGACCGGTCAACAGGGGATGCTTACTCCTCCTAGGCACCTGATCCCACCTCTGGTGTGTCCAGGGGTCCGTGTATTCTATATAGGACTTACGAGATGGTATCATGTTCGTTTTCTTTGCCTTTACATTGATCCATTAATCATACATGCATGTATTATTAAATGATGAAATGTCACCGTTAACATTAGGGCTATTTCCCCGGAAATGACATCACACTCCAAAGGCTTTTGCAGGGGATAGCTCTTTCACCAAACATTCAGAGATAAGAGACACTATTTTCCTCTGAGAAACCTTCCAATAATGCAATGCAGTAGTACATGTAGGTCGTGCCTCAAGTTTGACCAAAACAAAAACAAAAGAAAAGAAAAAAACATACACACACAAAAAAAAATCACCCAAACCCCTCACACAAAAGCCAGTGGAATAGGTGTCTTTACACATATATTTTATACGACCGTTTCATATTATGGCATGAACAAAAGGGTGTGACATGACCTTGAAATAAGATTGCTGGTCAAAGGTCACAAAGCACACATGATTTTAATAACTTTTCACACAGTTCGTGGATTGGAATAATATTTCATAGAATTGTTGGCTTGAACCCAAGGGAGTGTCATGACCTTGAGCCAGGGTCTAAGGCCAAGGCCACAATACATATAGTGGTTTCACCTTGTCCGGGCCATAACGTTTCACTGAGTGCATGGATTGGTGTATTGTTTCACAGATTTGTTGCTTTTGATCTTTAGGAAATGTCACGACCTTGCGCAAAGGTCAAAGTCACAATGGTTTTTAAAACATTGTTCGGGCCATACCTTTTCACTGAGTGCATGGATTGGAATACTATTTCACATATTTGTTGGCCAGAACCAAGGGTTTTGTCATGACCTTGAGACAAGGTTAATGGTCAACGGTCAAAATGCACATATGGTTTTAACATTGTCCGGGTCAAACTTTTCATCGAATTCATATAGTGGAATAATGTTCCACGGAATTGTTGGCCTGGTCCCAAGCAATTAATTAGCATGACCTTGAAGCAAGGTCAGAGGTCAAGGTCACAATGCACATAGTCGTTTTAACACCGTCTCGTTCATAACTTTTCATTGAGTGCATAGATAGGAATAATACATGTACTTCACAAAATTGGTGCCTTGGAACCAAGAAAGAGTATTGATCTTGAGTCAATGTCACTGGTCAAAGGCCAAGGTCACAATGCATATAGTGGATTTACCATTGTCCAGGTCATGGCAGGCGTATAATGCTACATTGGCGTTGCTCTTGTTTTTTATATTCAAATCCTAATTCATAAGTGTTGAAATGCTAAAATGAATATCGCCGATTTCATTTTTAATTCCCAAACTTCATAAAAATAGATCATTATTCTCATCAGAGCTAATGTACAGAATTCATATAGCTTTGACTCGTTTTTCTAAACCAGATGCTCCTATATAACGAAAAAGGAAAGTATCCGGGAACCCGTGCGGTTTTCTGGTGCCTGGTAGGAAGGGTCGAATGGTGTGACTTCGAATCCGATCACGGTGTCTTGGACGCCCTCTAATTCGAGTAATACTGGGTCTTGTGGAAGAAATAGGAGGAGGGGCGAACGTAGATGGCGCCATTCTCTCCACGTCTACCACTCGTCTATGGCTATATGTGATCACAAAAACGTCTCGCTACAATTCAAATGTTTTAAATAAGTTCTACTGAATATGTAATTTTGGAGTTAACTTCTTCTTTCAACGAAAAACGCTGCAGAAAACAATCAGATATTTGATTCTCGTAAAACTTAATATTTCCACGTTATTTAAAACCTGTGTCCTTTTAATTACTGTAGTACTTATGTTACTTGATATATACATACATGTACACACATGTACATATTCATATGTTGCAGTAAATAGTATCATTTACAATTATAAAACGTAATATGCTTTCAAGCAAAACTAAAATCCAATAGTTCTCAACACATGCTAGAATTAGATCATTGGATGTGACTGATCGACAGGGGATGCTTTCTCCTCCTGGGCACCTGATCCCACCTTTGGTGTATCCGGGAGGTCTATGATTATAGGATTTTTGAGATTGATCACTGTTCGTTATCTTTACCTTTTCATAATAATGATTAAGAAACAAAAAATGCATACCATGCTTTTCGAGACCGTATATCAAACCTTATTCATTGTCTTTTTATTTCAGTGGCAATTTTCATTTTTACTTAAAATAGAAATTCATAGCAAAGTTAACTAGATAGCTACATGTAGCTTAATAGTAAGATGAGAATTTTTCAAAACTAATCATTGGGTACCTAATAGAATATCGTGATTTTTCTTTTCTTTTCAATTTCTTGCAAAAATACTAATCTATGAAACTAAACACGATTCGCAAAATTTATCACAGAATTCGCTTACATGTACTATAGCTTACTGCTATGTCGTTTACAGCTGTTCAATCAATATACGAAGTAATTTCCCGCATAGTGTGACGTCAATGGCTGACGTGCAAGTGATCGACAGGTTCAGAGCAGGTAACCAATGTTACGACGTTTAGTTATATATTTTGAAGTATAGTATTTCTTTCTTCCTGGTATGTAACATTCACATAGGCGGATATAGAAGCACCCTACCTTTTTATCGTGACCAAAATCATTAGTATGTATTGAAGTATAGCTAGGTATATAAACACCTAAAATAACTTTTAGAACCCTTAAATCCAGGAGCTTCCGGGGGCTTCTCTCCCTGGACCCCCACATTGACTTCATCTCAGACCTATAGCCTTCGACAAATCCTCGATCCGCCACTACATTCATATATCCTTTACCACTTTGAATCATCTACGGATAGGGAATTTAATTGAACATAAAAAAAGATTTAAAAGGCAAATAAAACGTTTATATAGCAATGGGAATACCATATGTACTTGTGATAAGTGGAATTTAATGTCCTTCAACAGTTGAAGAAGTGCAGTATTTTGCGTGGATGGATGGTATCAGTTCTTATGGGACCACGGTCACGCAAATGTCTTGGGTTACGATGTCGGAAATGTATACCAGGAAACTTGTCAACGACAGACAACACGCTGGTCGTTTTGTGGTAAAACCTCAGGCTTTATAATATGGTTTATCACTTATTATACATATTTCGATTGTAGGTAAAAAAAAATTAGGATAATGTTCGAAATACTTACATGAATGGAACCTTCCTCACAAAACTCCGATAGTGTTTCTACTGAACATCCCAGCTCGTTATAGCAGCACATCTCTACAATCCCAGAGTTAGTCTGACGTTTTTTAACTATATGATTAGTCTTCTGTCCCCCGTGAGTACCTGTTAAGTAGACCGCAATATTAGCATATTTGATATATACATGTAAATATGCTACTTTTGCATACATACAAGTGATCTTGTTTCGTCATGATAATTTGTTAAGTAACTCGATCGTTTTGAAATTCTGCTATACCTATGATAAAAAAATGTTAATTGAATTTTATATTGATAAATCAACTATGATTACAATGCAACCAAAAGGAGTTCGGGTCAGCTACATACATATTTATCGTTTTTGTCTAGATTTATTTGAAAGAAATGTTTTGGTTCATGTAGACACTAAGTGCCAAGGATGCTTTGTATGGACAATTTTGATTTAATGACACTAAAACAGTAATTAGTTATTCATAGAAACATTCTGAGCGCTGCATTTCATTATCCTTGGATGAGACCTCAAAAGAAATTACTCATATTTATATCTACAATTTCGCCCAATAAGTTAAAAAAACCAATTCTGGTGATTCGAAGCTCGTTTTTTCTGGACATTTTATAGAAAAAGGATAAGAAAGGATACCATTGTGTCAATTTGTCATTTATTAAAGCTAAAACGAAGTTGAAATCATACCCTTTGTCAAAAAGTGAAGTTGTTTGTTTGCGTTCAATAAAATATGTAAGTACAAATCAGGATGTGGAAAACTCTATGGAGTCTTTTATTTAGAGTCCATTGAAATATATTAAATCGACATATGAAAGAAACTGATGTGCCTAGAAAAATCCAACAGACTGTTGAACGAACTGATCGTCATGCAAAGACTACGAAGATAGTATGAGGGACTCGAACATCATTTTAATATCAGCTTCAGAGAATTAGATTACAAATCATATAATATTTAAATAAAACAATATGTTCAACACAATACCTATGTATCACATGTAGACCGTGTAGAGTAATAAGGGAACACTCAGTTCGAGTCTGTTCGTCCGTTCCTTTGTCTAGGTGGGATCGCAAAATAACGCACCTGCAAGCAACATTCTAGCAATAGAGTACATTGCAGCGGTTGATTGTTTGCTTGTTTTACGTCTCGTCAAAAATTGTTGTGTCATATTAAGACGTCACCAGTTGATAGTGAAGTTCCACAAATTTAGACCTCTGCTTAGCATTCAGCAGCAGGGTTCTGTCACGTGCTAAAACATGCCATGACACAGCACCTACGTTTTTAAGGTCATATCCCATCAAAAAGACCCGAGATTCTTGCTTCCAAATGCTGAGCGTTTTTGGAGAAGGAGCAATCACTACATATTTTGATGCAACCATGGTACAAGCAGCGGCGAAAACTCCAGCTACAATTAAAAACCAGCGCGATTTACATTCTTAACTAATTTTAGCCATATGAATACCTTCGTCTCTTTTCTTTCTGGTTTCGGCATATCTGGACCCACACAGACTTTGTAAACCAAGGCGCAGGTCCTCTCCACAAAGTCTGTAGTAGTGAGTATTCAGGGTGAGATGTTCATTTGCGAATACCATATGGCCAAACTGAACAGTTATGAAGCTCAGCACAACAATGGAATTCCACAATTCATTACCTTTAGGCTGAAAAAAAATAATCTGGAATTCATTTTTTTTTCAGAGTTGGAGAAAAATCTAAGTAGTGTAGTACAGTACCCAATTAAATGGCACGTAAAAACTTCCATTACATGCCTTGATAAGATGAAAAAGTATTTTATCATGTATCATAAGTATATATATCAAAAAACGCTCAATCAAGAAACAAATAATGAAAATTAAATGTGCCACTCTTCATTCACTTTTACCTTACGTCAACCAACAGTTAGGTTCACATCACATTTGCACAAAACTTATATCTCTGTTCCATAGTGAGTTTTGAATATGGTTTAGAGGATGCCAAAGCTAGTCCACACTTGGATTCTTCAACACCAGAACATAGACTAAATGCTGTGATTATGGATATTACTCAGGCTCTTTAAATTACCGCGGCTTAAGGATATTAATCCTCCCAATCTTGCTGCTGGTTCCTTAAACTCTTTACTAATAAAGGAATAGATGCCGTAAACATAAGCAACATTCTTCGTCATAGAAATGTTCATTCGTGTATTTCAGCATACTTCCAACTAAATTCTACACCCTGCATTTCCTACAAATATATTTCCACTATTGCATCCAAACCTTTTAATTACAAGCAAACTTTACAGTGCCTTGATGTTGACAACCTTATACTTAACGCACCTTCATGTTCTTGTTCTTTTCTCCATTATAGTTCAGCTGGACATGTCATTACAGGTGATGTGAATATACAATGTAGTTGAAAATGAGGATCAAAGATCACTTATCTTAAAAACTCCTAAATTCGGAGAACCTCAAGTCATTCAATTGGCGACAGAACTTTATCTTCATTATGAATGCTGTTGAAGATTATGCTAGACGATGGGTCAAATATGAAAAAGAACTTGATACCTTGTCAGAATGGATCAAAAGTATAAGAAGAATATTCAAAATATCGTAGTCATGGACATCGTTCGTACAACAAACCCATAATACATGATGTTTCCTTTGACTCTCCTTTTACCGTACATGAATAAAAACATTAGGTCCACATCACATTCGCACCAAACCTTACTCTGTCCATTTGAAAATTGTGTATGAATTACAAGAAAAAAAAACAAAAGTAGCTCCCACTTGGATTCCTCAACACCGGAATACAGACTTGATTATATGATTGGGGATGTTGCCTATCACAGACTCTTTGTTAATGATGAGAGTGAACTCCAGAAGCTTCGCCGATTCCTACATATCAAATTTGACAAAAAAGGAATCTATGCTGTCAACATTAACATCTTCAACCATAAAAAGTACAGTCCTATATTCCGCCTCACTTTCAGATGAAATCCACACCTTGTACATGTATTTC
>CAJDSM010089354.1:0-10923 GCA_903981925.1 Ostrea lurida
AGCCGATCAGACACCTGTCAAATTTAGAATATATATGAGGTTCATCCCTTTGATTACCATCCACTATTCAAGTCAGATATAATGACGGGCGAGTAGGGCTTATTTCGCTTGTTGACTCAGAAGCTGAAGAAAGAATTCATGTTTACCATAAAAGCCGCCATGTATTTCTTTAGTTTCCATGGAGATTCCGCTTATCCTTTAGCTACAGACGTTGATTGGTAACGCGAGCAGCATTCGCGTTCTCTCGGGGGACGAGTTGGTGGGGCCAACGCCTTTACAAAAATATTTTCAAATTACATGGTACTTTAGATACGAGAAGAAAGAAAAAAAAAAAAGAAGGAAAGAAAGAAGAAAAAAAAAGCAGTCTGGATGGAGAAGAAATAGATAGAACCTGGCGTAAGTGGGAACGTATTCAAATAGTTCCTGAGTCTCTGAGAAAGAAAAACAGAGGTAAAAATATTTACAAAATAACGAATAGTAATTAACAACAAGCAAAATATTTAAATCTGATACGTTGGAAATTAATAAAGAATGATGATCCAGGTATTATACATGTATTGTTGCTTTACTCAATCGCCTTCTGGCAAAATTTTCGCGAAACGCCGGTTGTTAATCCATAAACAACTGAACAGGGAACAACAGAATGCAAGAAGTAGCAATGCAGAATCAAATAGGGTCATGTCTTAGTATTCGACAACCCGAGTGCATATTACCGCAGCATAGTAGCAGAAATATGGCCACTATACGAAAAAGAAATTGATGTTGTTGATATTTCTTTTTGATTATTTCAATAACCATTGTGCTGCTTTACAATGCTCGTCGCAAAAGCGTCTGGCTTTTTTACTGTTCTGCTCGGCTCAGTGTCATACTTAAATAAAAACATATATCTCCGAGTTTAGCTTCAGTTCTCTATCGAGGCTCCTCCATCGCGTAATCAGTACATGTTATTTTACATTACACGAACTTGGCACATGAATAGTAAACACTAACCTTTTAAACGGAATATATCTGGCGACTATCTGCTTCATATTTGGTAATACTTGTCTACTTTTTTAATTTGTCTTCATATGTGCTATGGAGATCCTTGCTTTGGCAAGACTTTTAATATCAAGCGCAAAACTGAAAAAATACAAAAGATTACAACACGAACCAGTTCGAATGACAGATCGAATCTTTACGGGATATTAGGATATAAGAGAATTAAATTTTTATCTTCTGCATAATGAATTAAGACACTAGTGGGGCGTTCACTAGTAATATGGCATGCAAATGTGAAGCAACACCAATTTTTGAGTTTTAGTCTGCAGTCTCACACTAAGCAACGTGATATACATGGACTACATCATTATCTTTTCATGACGCGGTTATCCCCCATCACGATCCGACCTTATAGACGCCATGAGAAGTGGCAATAGTTCACCGAAGCGCGAAGGGCGACGCGTGAATATTTTTACTTCGGAAAGTGTCTAACATCCATTGGTATTGACCGACTAAGGCAGCATAGTAATTTTTTTTTTATGTATATGAATTAAATGATTTTTAAACCAAAAAAAACAACTTCAGGATTTTTACTTTGTTTAACGCTGAAGAAGTGTGAATTCGTTCGATCGCCAAGTTGGCGTGAGATCAAAAAGTCAATAATCGTAATATTCACCTGGAGGGATCCGTGGGGTGAATATGGCAATATTGACCTTCTACTTTTGTCTGGACTCCCACCAGACTGAAATACAGAGAGCTAGGAAGTATTCAATGATATATTAATAAATTTCGCCGTCCGTATATTATTATACATCGATATCCGACACCGCATAAGCATGAAGTCATATACAATAATAGATGATAGCTGCAAATGACAAAAGAATATAAATCATTTAAAATGAAGCCAATATTGAAAACCGGACCTGTAAATATCTATAACTAGAATCCCCTTTTGGAGCTTAAAAGCATTAGGACTTGATTGTACGTGTCTTAGGATTCCCATTCACAGTAAGTATGTCTGACTCGATTACGTGCCAGCCCCCACTTTACGTCAGAATGATACACCTAGTTAAATAAACCTATCCTAGATGCATTCCCATCCTTTATTCAGGCTAATGACCTCATTGTCCGCCTCAGTCTCAGAAGATTCATCTGTAGATAAACTGTTACCACTCCCAAACAAACGATAATGTACTGCAATAATAGAAGAGACACAGACAGTTAACCTGGACATTTCGACATGTTTTGGATGTGCTGATTATATGATGTTCCCAGGTAACCATAGAATCCGTGCTACTCCTTATACGTCATATCAGATCAAATACGGCTTGTTACAGTAGCTGGATCAAACTATAGGGATCTTATAATCCTAGTCTCTACAGAATCTCCAAAATCACGTCTGTTCTTTATAAGCATCCATCGGTGGAGTTAAGTACTGGTTCCTGAATTTGAACATCGATGAATTTCTGAGGGTGACATTTTTGGACCATTTCATCTTAAAGGTGTGACTCCGCATTAAATCGTGATGGGATTCCACATTCGCCGCGGCAACACTTGCCGTCTCACCCCTATTCTTCTCCCCTTTCTGGACCTGTCACTTCGATGAAGTCCGCTGGATGGTACATGTACATGTATATTTGTTAGAATCTTTTGCTACAGCACTATAACCTTGAATGTACAACACTTTTACTCACTTACCTACTCCTATTGGATTTGACTGAGTTGATAACGCACAAATTGTGACTCTTGTAACACTCTCCAATAATAAGATGGACCAGTGTACAATGTACCATAGGAGCGCATCTTCTACTCAATATTAGTAGACGACCAATCCGCAATTCGTTTAAAATTCTCCGCAATAAATGACTGTTGTGAACATTACTACAGACAGGGATCCACGAATTATATTTGGGTCTGTCATACCATTTAAAATACTACAAGTAGTTCAAGAGGGAGGGGACTCCTCTCGATCCGCCCGTATAATACTACTATGCGAGTAATGTACGTATCGGCATGATAGAATCCTATAACAAGGTGCCAGTGTAGCGAATGTATTAGGATCTCCTACATCACTTGTATTAACTAATACTGAATAACCAAGTAATACATTCTAACTGACAACAATCCTCACGTTGAAACATTACCTCACAGTAAAAGCAAAAGACACAAAACAAGAAACAAAATCAACCATAGTGGTTTGTGAAAGCCTGATGCCATTTAACCGATCTGCCAACTGCTCAGATTGCGAGAAGGCTTGCCCACACATACGGAGCGTCTTCACGCGCGCTACCCTCTGTAGGAGACATTCGAAACAACGCTCCACTCAATCTATCCAATCATCAAAACGGGCTAGATCACACATGTATTACAAAGTTTTTTGAAAACAGTCGAGGATCGTCAAACTTCCAAGATCAGGAGGTCATATAAATTTCTTGTACCAGTAGAAAGACGTTTGTGATAAAGAAATAACACATGTGAAAAATGACAAAGGTCTATCACTGCCATTCTCAAGAAAGTTATGGTCAACACGTTATAGTTTTTGAAAACCAGTAGGCTAAACTTCAGGTGCAAGCCCACAACTGGAATTAAAAAAAAATAAAGCCTGTGCAACCCAGTAGGACACAGGACTCTCATAACTGGCGAATTAAGCACATGTGAAATATGAAAGTACCTCATCAAGCTTGTCCATCTGATAATTATGGCCAATTTTAAAAGTTTTTCCGTCGCACGGAACAAACAGACAGACAAACACGACAACCGAATACTATGATTGCCCTTGAACAATGCCGCAGCACTCACACATCGGGCCATCAAAATATCACCTAAATGCACATGCACACGTCTAATATTGCAGCATCTTGCGACATCGGATTTATACGTGGAATTGATGCAATTCAATTATCCTCCTTGCCCATGGGGCACCAGGCCATCGCACAGGATCTAGTCTTCGCCGTCCCTCCTCCGCTTCGTCCAGGACTCCTTAAATACTACCCGCGCTACAAATGGTTACACATTGTTTACATACGCGTATACCAATTTTGATCGCCCACCCCACTGCCCAGATGCGCATTCGACAATTATTGTCTCTTCAGTGTACATGCCTCATAACCCGGATAACTGTTTGGCACACCTCCGATAAACGTACACTCCACACAAAAAAACACGTTAAACTATGAACCTGTCAAAGACTGAGAACCAACTAATTAACTTCGAAGGTTCGAATTGAGCTATGCGCTGAGGAGAGATGAATCCTTAATTCTCTTGAAAGACATTTTCGTATTCTCATGCTAGTTTACCAAAGATACATAGGCACTGGCTGTAGGAGACCTTTGGGGATAATCTCTTATTACTAAAAAGGATCTTATTCTATATTGAAATCACAATGATGCACAATAATATATGCACGAGAGCGCTCCAAACTTTCTGGCCTCATAATCGCTATGTGCCAATGGTACAAGATATTCAAACTTATCACGGATTTTATGCATCATACACTTTGCGGTACCATCAACTATTTGCAGGGGGAAAAATCTTCTCTAGGAACAAAATTACTCATCCTATATGCAGATATAGATCTAGTTTGACTCTTCCTTTGAGATCTTGGATGAAAAGAATTATCCAACAATCCTGTGTGTAACAATCTACGATCTTCTTAGCTGTATAATTGGATGTTGTAGTCAGTTACGTTGGGGAGTTTTACACCGGGATTCGTGGCAAGGATACATTTTTTCTTCTACATACACTGGTTCGGCTGGTCCGGTCACCGGACTAGACATGTCACTGTCCAGTACTAAAAATAAACAGGATAACAGGACATTGCACTGATGAACTTATATAGCATAACTGCAAGGAGTGAACAAAAACGTGACCATCAAAGGGAAAAAGGTATAAATAATCTACTTTGTAGAAGTTGCACTTGTAGATTAATCTATTTTTATATAATCTGAAAATAGTTTTTCGAATCATTTGCGATGTCTTACCAACGGTGACGAAATCATTTTCGTCCAGGACATCTCTAATTGCGTCATCAGGATCCAAGATGGCGGCCCCTTTAGCTTTCCTGACCTCGTATACTTTTTCCTGAGCATGCCCAACCCCTGCCTTAGACTTATAATATCGTCTCAATGACTCCTCCCCGAGCCATGCTACCTTCTCGGTCCCCTTACAGGGAACAGCAAACCAGTCACCTCGGACGCGCACGGAGAGCTTCATCAACTTGCACGTGTTTCTTACAAAACAAAAGAGATCTGATTGCAGTCCTTAGATCCGCAGAGTTTGCAGACAAATGGGGCTATCAAAGCGACCACCATGGGTTATTCACATTGATAGGACCGATAAACTGATAAGACGTGGGAATAATTGGTACTCCTTAATCGGGCATTAGCATTCATTTACAAGTCCTCGATGAATAAACATTCAATAGTGCCAATACTTTTTATATCCATTTATTTTTAAGGTGGAATGCTACGCCAGAGAAATTGAATGTGATTGAAAAATGTATGTTAACCAATATTTGAAAATAAAAAAATTCAAATTCTAACCTACTCAGATAGGCATTTTATCGTGAAATGAATTGAGATACAAGTTCATATACATGTAACCCTTATATTGACATTTTCATCATGTTTTTAACGGAAGTCAGCCATTATGACGGTGTAGAGATCTACCTTAAAGTTCTTTTTCTCTATTATAATAGTGTATAAAGCTTTCAATTAGTCTGCGATCGTCGTAATCTTTGCATGAAATACGGAACGACGATGGTTGGGGATCCTTAATTAACTATGCAAAGGTTATATTCTTGACAAAAATTAGATACTTTTCATCGCAGGGATTCTTAACAGTGCAAAGATGATACATGTATATTCTTGACAAGAATTAGATACTTTTGTCATCGATCTTGAAACTGCCCAAATACATGTAGCAAACTTATACAGACAGACAGACATAGTGGATCCAGACAGCCTAAGCGTCAGGCGCACAGTTAAATGTAAGTATGTACGGGTTCACACTGTCCTGTTCAAAGTCAACAAACCACGAGTGTTTAGAAAAGAAAACTACAAGGAATTACCCTTATTTCCTGTTCGAAATACATAGTCTGTATGTCAATCTTACTTAATTTTGGTCTGGGGTCAAGACAAATTGTGTCAGTAGGCTAGCAATCGCTACGATCAAGATACTAAGTACTACAGAGTGTATCAAGTATTTGGCATTATGAACCCCTGGCCTTGTCCTTTCTTTAATTTCTCACTAAAAGTACTAATCAGTAATATAGAAGTAAAACAAACAAGATTAATGACGACATATGTGTACAAATGTATAAGGATTTTTAGCACAGCTTTGACATCCATTGGTATTATATTTGTGCATATAAATTATCAAAATGAAATGTCTGCTAGTCCGTTTGTGAGCTGTGCATGTCAACAGTCGAGAAACCAAACAACAGTCTAAAGAAGACAAATGTTCATCCCAAGCTGTGTTATTCACAAACTAGTATTAAAAAAAAAATCTTTAACTTGGACTCCCCCTTCTCTCTCTGTATGTGTATGGTGTGCGTTTGTGAGGGGTGTGCGAGTACTAGACGTACGTGTAGACCACAAAGTACACCACAAGTCAAATCAATATTGTATATCTTTTTTATGTTTTAAATATACAAAATGTAACAGTATAGCTGTATGCAAAAAGACAATGAATATTTTTTTTTAAAAATCGCAGAAAACTTTTTATAAATAATGTTGGAAAGACATAGACTCAATCAGCAGTAAAGAGGCAGTCAGTGTATACACGTTTCTATGCCAACACATGGACAGTCTAAGACAGAAAAATGTTAAACAAAATAGCTTTAACACAAATATTTCAAAAGCCAGAAAACTGATAAGTCAAAAAAGGCCCTTCAAAGAACACATCCATCAGGTGCTCTATCACTGGTCGGAGTCGAATCGGCAAAATTGGTACATACATGTGTATACCCTAGTTTTTTTTTTGTTTCTTTTTTCTCTCTGGACTCAAAATAAAGGATCTAGGCCTATCTTTTCTAATCCGATCATTAGCTTTCGGATTTAACTATCGCGTGGCATGGGAAGCGCTATTTTCTTCAAAAAAAAAAAATTCGAAATTTCATTAATCTTGAAGGACAACGATAAATCAAAATTGTCTTCAATTCATGAAAATCTTCTCAATGAAACAGTATGCAAGTTATTGAGTGCCAAACAAAGTGCTGACGGATGGACGGACAGAAAAAGAGATCTTACTCGGTCTGTTTAATGGAGAATTATACATTTAGAATTAACAAAAATATTCTCAAGTACTCTAAAGTTATCACATAACAACAAAGCGACATGAACGTAAAATTATGAATTCCATAGCAATACTCCATCACGTCAAAACCATCGACAAGTTAGTTGATTGTTTTGGTTTTACGTTCCTTCGAGATTTTTTTTTTTTCAACCACATTGAGACGTCATCAGCTAAAAGTGAAGTACCACCTAGTATACTTAGCACTCAGAGCCGCAGCAGTGATGTTTCTTTTAATGTGCCAACGCCTGCCGTGAACGGTCTCCGTTTTGTTTTTGTTGTTTGTTTATTTTTTTGGGGGGTGGGGGGGGCGAGGGGGGGGTTTGTATTGTTAGTTTTAATAACTTTATTACTTGTTTGTTTTAAATTTGTTTATTGGTTTTGTTTTGGTCATATCCGAATGACACTTGATCCTCCCTTTTAAATACCGAGCGTTTGCAAGTTACATGTACTTGGACAAGGCGAAATCACATGTCGATCTATAAGTGACGCAGACACAGCACGAGCAGAGCTTGAACTCACAACCTTCCCGTTACAAAGTAAACGGTCTACCACTGAGCTATCGTGATCCCTAAAAAGTATTCAGATACTTATGAAGGAAATTTATGAAAATCGTTTAAGATCATTTCAACTGTGTTGTCATCTTAAATTCTAAGTCCCATAACTCCGTAAAGATAAACCAATAACCTGAAAATCGAAATAGTTCATCTGAATCTAAAGTTATATATTCCCCTCTGTCATAGTGGTCATCACATTGTCAAAACGTCCCGAGTCAAGAATCAAATTGGTTCCAAGCAACCTATGTGTCCAGTATGATTGTTTAAGGCTGATCTGTTCTGAAAATATACTACGGGTTGAAATTCTGCTACAGATCTAGACCTTTTCTAATTAACTCATGTCGCAACACACTCTGGCAATCTTTGTTGTAGAATTAAGGCCAGAAAGGTAGACAGCATTCTGCATGATATGCAAAGTACTGGTATAATCCATACACATGTATTTAACATATTATTGACAAATTATTCCCATACAATGCATAGGATTGGCTTCTGTATGAAAGACAATGGACAACACTGATCTAAATACAATGGACAACAACTGGATCGTAAATAAATGGACAACACTGATTAGGCACTTTTCAGAAACTAAATATATATATACTTATTTTTCAAAGAATCTAACAGGTTTTGTAACTTTTAAAATATTTGTCTGGTTTAGAATTAAATCAAGTAGGCCTATTCACATATCTGTCAGACAAATTTACATATGAATATTCTAAAAGTAGATTGAATACATGTATGTGTGTACACATGTAGAAAATATGAAAATAAACATGATGAGGAAAAAACTTCAAATACAGCAGGTATCAAACAAGAATCAAACATTTCTCAAAAAGGCACGCGATCAAAATAAACATTCAATAATTATGTATAAATTTTCTAGAAAAAGGATCATAAATTCCCGCTTGCGTGTAACCTTTCTCGTTCACGGGCCAGGCTGAGTAGTCCCGGGCCTTGCCGAGATTGGACAGCTTTTTCTCTTTAACATTCTGGAACACACTTCCACCGCCGTCTGCTAACTCAGGTTTGTCGTACGGTGGCATGCACAGTCTGATTTTGTCCAGAAGTTTGCCGGGCCAGAAAGCGTTGGAGTCAGAAGAACCGTGTAACTGTTGATACCTGATAGCTAGGTGGCTGTAAAGAGATTGAATTCAAAGTTAGAGATTTCTATCATGAACTCATGCTCTTAGTTTGATTAATTCACAAGCTTTGTGTGGATATCATTATTTTTTCTGTGAGGACCCAAGGTTGATATACATTATCTAAATGTACATATTATATGTCAACATGTTTATGTTTCTCTATACTTTGTATGTGTGCAAAGTTAATGAGAATAGCATTGGGCAGTTACATATGTAGCAATATGATAAAAGAAATTATCACACAACTGTACTGTTTCCGGGTTCATAACGTAGGTTCGGAAAAACGAAATGAACTTGTAACTCAGGTTCATAAAAATGCAAATTAGGTAGGTCAATCAATCATGTGCTACATGTACATAAAGAAAACAGCATATCTTCTTTTGATACTGTTAACATTGACGGTAAAAGACATTGTTTTGTCACCGAGGTTAAATTGTTCGAAAGGGATTTTGTGTCTTTTATGAAGTGAAAATAAGTGTAACAGAAATTTCAAGATTCTTCGAACCGTGACGTTGCAGATGACATCACAATCAAATTGGCAACGTCAAACAATAACAAAGTGAAAAATTTGGGTTGTGAAATAAAAAGGTAAATCAAAAGAAATACGTTTAATGATAGTTGCGAGGTAAATAGAATCTTACACTTGTGCTTATGGCATATGAAATGAGTTACTGGATTTAATGCTCTGTAAATAATCCGGTAACTCATTTCATAGATTTCATATGCCATAAACACTCATTCAAGATCCTCTAAATATGTACCTTGTGAGTCTGTCATACTCCTCTATTTATGTACCTTGTGAGTCTGTCATACTCCTCAAACGACATCCAGCAGTCCACCTTCCTTCTGATGATGGCTTTGCCTGTAGACAGATTAGCCCTGGTGCCTGAGGGTGCCACAGAGCGGCCCTGGGGGTAGCGGTGCCGACTGTCGATTAGCAGTCGCCCACTCTGGGATCTCCGGACACGATCCTTGTGTTTGACCTCTATTGGGGTCCGAGGCCTCTTAGGGGGATCAGCATAGTGGCTTGACAAAAGAGGAGCCCCTGGGGTCTTCACTTGCTTGTTGATCAAAGTGTGAGGTATATCAGGAGGATATAATAGCACTGAAACATTATAAAGATAAGTTTATTCAATAACTACTGTTATTCTCAAAAATTTTTGCTACAATGTAATTCATTTTTATTCATTCTTTTCATTACTTGCCCTGAGTAGAAAAACACAGTGTTTGAACCTATTAGGCAGTAATTATTATTGTCCAAGGTGTAGCCAAGGGAGTTTTCTGTGTCAAGTGAGTACAAAAAAGAGATATGTACTGTTACTTGTAAAACAAAAGCAGTTTTTCCGAGACAAATCCAGGGGAAATAACTGATGTTTCAGATGACAATGGACGTGTGGTACTTCATGCATAAATAAATTTAAAGTTTGTGTATATTGTATAACATACTGTTACAAGTATTTCCTATGCTAGACACCTGAGACTTCTTTCACCACACATGCACACTTGGACTTTTTTTAAGGCACCTCAGAGTGCGATATTTTATAAATCTGTATGATCATGTTTGAGACTGAGGCATGAGGTACTGAGCATCTAAGTAGATAGTAGAGCTGAAACGAATACCAAAAATCGCGATAACTTCGACATATTCGGACTACTATTCTATTTCGTTTTCAAATATTCGTCATTTCATAACAAATTGGAATCATTTCTTATGGAAATAAAAGTATTGTAATTGTAATTGTTATAATGGTAGTCATGTATATTCCTCATTAAATATTTACAGGTCTGGCCATTTATAATCACCAGGAGTTGGCATGTTTTCCGTACATAAATATCGATATAGTTTTGACATGAATTGTGCATTGTGTTAAAAGATAAATATAGAATTATTTTAAGAAAAACTTAAATAAAAGAAATGGAAAATAATTGAGCATGTTAACGTAAGCTGATTA